>JAQFZO010000677.1:0-21689 GCA_034695885.1 Geophilus flavus | reverse complement strand
GCTAATGCTGCAAAGTAGGCTTCCCTGCAAAATCGCCCCATTGAGGCACCCCTACTCACAGGCGCCGCTAGGCAATTGCCTACCTTTGCCTCTGAGAATGTGACATGAGAATTTCATGAGAAATATCTAAATAAGCTTATGTCACGTGTTTACATGACATGAAGATCTGGATAATCTTCATTGATCAACCTTATCTAGATAAAGCGTGCTATGTAAATGTAGTAATTATAACTCTTAACAAAATGTCACCTTTAAAAAAATGTTTTGGTTTTAATCTTCGTCCCCCCTACCTCCCATGGTGCTTCCTTCGAGGTTCCCTCCCTAACAATTTTTTTTGTATTTTTTGGAGTTTGTGCATTGGAAACGCAGATTTGAGTTTTCTTTTTGTTGGTTTGGCTTTGAATTTGAGGAAGAAAATGGCAGCGAGTGCATGACAGTGGATGATTGAAGGGCCCCTAAAGAGCTGCCAACCCCAACACAAGGGATCCAATCACTGTGTTTGCCTCAACATCTCTTAGATTCCCCTTAGGAGTTGGGGAAATGCTTTCGAATGGGAGATTTTGCTTCCTTATCCAACCCACTGGGCTCATTAATTACTCGGGGCCGTTGGGACGGTTTGAGAGATATTACGATTGATAAAAGCAAGGAAGTGAAATTTTCATGATAAAGAAATATTTTCGGGGTTTTGAAATTTTGGTTGGTTTCAAGGTTTTTGTTTATAAAAAATCATTTGAAAATAAACTCTAAGCTTACATTCCATACGTTTAGAAACTCAACATGTCAATATTTTTGATTGAAACAATCAAAGGTCATTTGTCTGTGCTGCGACAATTGAAAATTGTAATTCGTTAAAAGGGATATCCAACACGGTATTGAGAGTACAGATGTATAATTTAAGGTACTCCGTATTAGTATAAAATTTTGACTAATACACTGAAGTTTCTAAACTTTTGTAACGCGTCAGTTTCAGATTGATTACAGACTATATTAGAAATGTACAGTATATTTAATGAAATTTCTACTCGAATGGAGAGTAAAAATAAGCTTATTGGTCTAACAGAATTTGTTTTTATTTTGTTATTACGACAATGTTTTATGCCATTATTTCCTTTGATTGTTTCAGAAAAATATTGACATTTTGTTTGTAAACTTGTATTTGTACTGGAGGTATGTTTCTTTTCTATATTTGCAATATTTTCTGAATTTGAGAAATAAATGTTTAATAGTACCGTACTCAAAAAAATAATTGTTAACTGATGCCCAAATGTGAAGCTGCTAGACGCTAGGTTCATATTGCAGTAAGCAGTAACGAGTAGCAAGCAGCGCTGTGTATTGCAGGATGGAATTCGAGAAAAAGTAAGGTAAGGCAGCCAACCCCAAGAAAAATACAGGAAAAAAGTAAAGTTATGTAACGTAAGAGCATCAATAAGCGGCAGCCAATCACTGATAGGCTCAATTCAGGTGACTCGACGATACTGAACTTCATGTTACAATAAGAAGTCATTATACCCATTGTTGTGGCATTATCCTGTATTTACCAATCAGTTGTATCTCTTTCAATTGCATAATTTTATAGTTACTAATTCTTAAGCTTGGTTTCCACCATTTGCAAGCAACAGTCAATCAGGAGCAGAATAAACAACATTTACAAAATGGATGAAAATTTCATTAATTTCCAGCCATTTTATTGCATGAATCAAAAAACAAGGTAATTTAAACAAAACCCGATTTCTAGGTCTATAAACAAGCTTAGGTGCGAGAGTAGCTTCACTCGAGCTCTCATTGGCCGATGCTTGCGTACGGCTTACATGCTGTTCCTGACGCATGATTCTTGCGGTCGTTGCATTTGCGTGCTTATGCCTTGCGTATATTTGAGGATTACCAACTGTTATGTCTTTTATGCAATCAAAGAAAGAAAGTCAAACAAACACTCCAAAGTCCAAATGCTGCCCTGCATAGCATCGATGTTAGGCAGAGGAGCTTGGCTGCACACAAAGGCACACCAAGAAAACAGATTAACTACTGACTTTATTTACTCACTCATAACCTTAGTTACACCTCCATGGTTACACATAACACTATAGTGTAACTAAGGTTATAGCGTAATAGCTCAAAGACAGCACTAGATGGAGAAAGAACAATCTCACCAAGCAACAACTAACATAACACCCACAATGCACCATTCTGTTGCGTTTGTGCTTCCATTTAAGTAAATGGAAACACCACTGAATAGTTTTCCTTGTCAAAATCTCAATTCAATATCAAATTACTTAGTTTAATTGTCAAAGAAAACCAAACAAGCTCAACTTTAAAACTTCTACGACATTCTCATCTAATGCAACATAATTTTAATCTTAATAATTCACCACAAAATGTCCAGAAGCCCATAAACCTAGAGTTCAACAATTAAATTTTTTTAACATCTCCATGTACAAATGATGTCATCATGAACCCCACACAAGCTCACTTTTCTCCAATGCCTACCTGTACTGAATTTTAGCTGGTTTTCCGGGGTCGTCGACCGAACAAGTGAGGGTAACTGATTTTCGTTTGATCACCACTGATGGAGTGAAAGTTAAAGTTGCACTTCCTGGTGGATCTGAAAGAAGCAAACAATGAGAGTTTATTGACTATAAACAAATGAAAACAAACTTCCTACATTATTCTGACTCAATACAAAGCCAAAGTGAATCAAATCCCAAATTATTCACAGGAAAAAAAATTGTTTCAGACAACAATGACAATCACAATTTCCTCTCTATAATTATCCATAATTACCCATTAGAAAAACACATAAAAACAAATGAATCATGAAAAGTGAATATAAACAAAAATATATATAAAAAAAGTTTTTTTAAGTTATTAGAATTTTTTTTTCTTTTCTTCATTTCCTTCTGCTAATAATAATTGCAGTCCCATTTCTGGTTTTAATCAAGAAATGCCATGCTGAGTGTGAGTCTGAATTCAGCTAAAAATCACCTCATTATTGAGCAATTTCCCACAAGCCAAGCACCAAAAATGAAAGTCATTACACAACTTATGGCTTAATAAAAACCACAATTCAAAACCTATCATCTTGTGATAAGAAATAAAAAATAAGAAATTACATTTATTTCTTATTTACCACTAAAAAAAAATAAGTTGATGATTGTAATTGGATGTTTTTATGTTGGGTCAATTGCACCATGAAGGGAAGGAAAGGGAATGGGTGATATTAGTGAAATGAAGTGTTGGATTGTATAATTTTTGGAAATGTTCAACTGAAGAAGTTTCTTTCAGATTGTTGACACTGTTGTAAGAATGGGAAGAGACAAGAATGGTGAGTGGTTTAAAATTCCACAAACCGAAAGCGAAAACTAAATTGAAAAGCAATTGATTTTCAGTTTAGTTTTTGATTGAAACTGAATGGATTCAGTTTGGATTAGTGTTCATATTAAAGTTGGTTGGTTAGTAAACGAATAACTGTAAAAGTAATTAAAGGTCTAATATAGTTATTAAATAGGAAATAGAGGGTGGTGGAACAATGGAAACAATAGTCTGATAACTGGTTTTGTTTTTGAATATAAGGAATTAAGGATTATGTAATTTTTGAAAAAAGATATTTCAGTTTGAGTTTAATGTTTGTGTCTGTCGAGTACCGTACGGCCAATAGCTGCCTTTGGGAACCTTAAACTCTATTTTACTACTACTATACTACAGGGCGGCAGATCCAAAGGTACTGTTAGCGTGTCATACAAAACACATGTATAAAATCAATGTTCCTTCTTTTTATTTTGTCATCCCAAAATATTATCAATGTCCATTAACATAGAACAAACTCAAAACAAAACAACAATAACAACAATAACAACAATCACGTATATCATAACTCATCAATTAAACAATTCAGTCATTTAATGTACGTATTTGAAATGAATTATTAACCAATTAACATATTAAAAATAACAAATATTCCCATGACTAAGAGTAGCAATAAAATTTAACCTTTGACCTCAGTTTCAAGGTCATTCTTACTCTTACTCCATCTGGAGAATCGTGATAGATAAAAAAGTCGATTAGAAAGTTGAAAAGCACTTCAAACTGAGCATAAAGGCGATGGAATTACTTTTTAAAAAATAAGATTACAGTTGTGTATATGATAGGAGCACAAAGACAGGTTTGTACTGTAATCAAGAAAACAATAAGAAACGAAAATTACAAATTTGCACCAAACAGGCATTTAAACTGGTTCGATCCATAAATCACAATTGGTAATGAAAACTGACCACAAACCAAGTAATTGCAAATTCATCATATAATTAATTAGTTTATGGTCAAACATAATTTTTATATACTTCACCCACTGTAATCCCTAACTGACCTCTAGCGAATAAAGAATGCATTACACATTGAGCACTCTTAAAAATTGTCTCTATACACTGCATGTCCAAAATTTTGTACAAGGTCAACTTAGCACTGCTTTATTGTGTGTACCTGCTAAGTAACACAGATATTATTATAAACAGTCAAATGCAAAAGAATTTTTGAACCGTCTTAAGGCTATTGAGGGATAAAACCATGGGCAAATATCTGCGCGAACATATTTGCATAGGTGTAAGCAGAAATGCACATGTTTAAATTCATTTTTGAACTCACCTAGTGTTAATTTCACACCAAAAAAAGAGTTTATATAGGAACAACATTTTACACCTATTATTTTCCACAGTGCGTGAAACAAGTCAGTCAAGATTTATACAGTAAATTAAAAATCAAGTATCCAATATTTTATTTCCCGATCAAAATATACGAGTATATTCATTCGTGCGAAGCCTGTAATAGTCTGGATGTGTCAAGTATTGTGATTGGATTCCATTTGGACGGTTGAAGGGATCTTAAGTCGAATTGATCCGAGTCCTTGTGTACCGACTGTCAGTTGTTGTCCAGATAAATGAGAAAACAAACCCTAGACAAGGTAGAATTCTCAGTAGAAGCCACACTAAAACCTTGCTGTCACTCTCGAGAATGATTTCGCCGAACCTGAACTGTTTTCTAACTAGACAATTAGAAGATTGAGTTCGTAGCGTTGCGCTGCGAAAAGTGGAACATCAAAAATTCCAAACACACATCTTGTTCTTTCTTTTTTTCCCTCTCCACTTTGTGTATCGATGTTGACATTTTTATTTTTTATTTATTTATTTTTTTTGGTTGTGGATGAAAAAAAAATTGTTTGTTTCAATTGAAATTGTTTAATTGTACAAATTGTTTCCATTGTTGGGTACGTACTGTAAATTTATTCATTAAAGTTTTAGTTTTCTTTCTGCTTTAAGGCCGATGGTCATATAAAATAATGTCGAGTCTGATGACAAAACTCAAGAATGGCACTCGAATGATAGCAATTGCTGGAAACTACTGACATCACTTTGCCAGCGTTGGAAATTAGATTATGGGTTCCATTATGGTGAAATTATGTCTTATGGTAGCATTGGTTAGGAAGAAGTTAATATCATGGCTTAAGTGCACTGGTTTCAAATATTTTGTGGTAATTAATAAAAATAAAAAAAATAATAATGAATGAAGAAAAAAAATACGGTCAAGGAAAACTTCGCTCGACAAGAATATTTAGTTGTTTTTTGACCCAAAACAGTCATAGACTAATATTTTTGGGTGTAAAATGTAGGAATGACAGTCTAGTCAATACTTTTACATGCCAAAAGTTTTGCGGGAAATTTCCAATGGCTTAATTTAATTTGCTGGTATAAATTTTCCCACTAGAGGGCAGTGTTTAACAAAAATTCCTTAGTCACGTGACCAAATGACTCATTCTGCATCTACAGTATACATTGGTGGTGTGATAGAATAAATCTCTTTGCTTTTGGTCACCACATCGAAAGAAACGATGTAATCTTGCATGGGTACCTCCAGACGCATGCGTCAATCGCATGATGCATAGTTGCGACAGTAAGCGTCAAACACCAGATTCACGCGTTTTTGGCATAGCAAAATTCGATTCACATGTAACGCATGCGATTTACCATCGCATGGTCAAAAGGCATGTAAACAAGACATTAAGCTTAATCTACTGTATGTCCTTCAACAAATATACAAACTGATAGACCAGTAATGTAAACATTCTATATAAACATGCATTTTAACATTAAAAATTTAAGTTTTTGAAAATTATTTGTCTTGATAAAAAATTTAAACTCTCAACAAAGTTGGGTCTTTGTGCTTTCTCCATGTTGGCAATATCATTTTTTTTTATACTTTTGTTTCTTTTGAAAAATGAACTGAGAAGGTCAACCAGCTGGCAAAAACGACCATTTATCTCCCTTCCCTTCTTTCTCCTCTCGTCCAGTAGCGGTAATAAATACAGATGGTATGCTCAGTAAACCAGAAGATAGAGATCGCTTACTCTTGTTGTACTCACATCTTCATTATGGCTTTCTCTTACATCTTTCCTTCGCTGACCGTGCCCCTTTCCCATCTCCTACTGAAAAATATTACTTCTTTCTTCCAAAAACCTTTTCAATCTTCCAGAAATACTTTTATCGAAAGGCATGACTCGTGCGATGAAAAATTTCTTACTTTAAAGAAAGTTGGCAATTAAGAGATAAAGCCCAGGGAATGCGGCTTTCCATCTCCCGTTCTTCGGCTTTCAATCATTTGAAAGTTATTTGAATTTTCGTTTTTTTTTTCCATTTTGCTGGTTGTGCCAGTAGTGTCTTCTTGTGATCGTTGTAACCATGGACTCCTAACCCACTTTACCATGCGGTGGCAACTTACGAAGCACAGGGCAGGGTTCCCCATTAACCATTCATTTACAACGTAATCTGCACATTTAAACCTAAAAGGAGTTCATATAGCAACAAAATTTTTTAAGGTGTAGTTTTTCTGAACACAGGAAATGGACTGTATCAATGACGTTGTTAACAATAATTCTCATGGGTGTACAAGATGGGGTACAAGATGGGTGTAGGTAGACGGTACGTCCAGACACTTGCGTCAATTGTACACTGGACGATCAGCACATGTGTAACCAAGGACTCGATAACAAATGAAAGCCTCGATTCCCGATATATTAAGGGTATGGAATATCGTAGTTATTTTCAGTTTTCAGCTGCAAAACCGTCAAACCCACAACCCAAAACCAGAACTATACAAACAAGCAATAACCAATCACACAATCAAACAGCAAAACAAGTATTATAGAAAATAAAACATAACAACAACACTGCTGATTATTGTACGTACTGTATAATAGTTAGCAATTAAATTAAATTAAATATGGCGGCATAGGGGGCTGGGCTTACCATCAACACGCCAATGGCAACAATGAAATTTCCACTCTTTTTCTTATAAGTTATAACTCCTCGATTCAACAAAATAGAGAATTTTTTTTTTGAAAATCTTGAAAATCTTTACAAATGCAAATCTCGCTTTAAACTTTGTTGATTTTCCTAGTTTTTTTTTCAAATATTATTCTTCAACTTTATTTTTATTAAAATTAGAAAAATCTCAATGAATAGTTTAAACAATTCACACACAACAATATTGCGGTATAAATATTCAAAGACCAACCAGGGTAACTTTCTTTCTGACAATCAACAAAAGAAAAAAAATGAAGAAAATTGAAAACAGGACGCACAAGCAAAAGCAAAAACATGTCTGAAACAGCCCAAAAGAGAAAAAAGAAAAAAAAAGAAGAAATGAAAAGTCAATTTCATGTTGTCCCCACTATGGACAAGTAAGAGTACAATAAAAAGCATATGCCGCAAACAGTTGTTGAAAAGAAAAAGTAAAAGAAAAAAAGATTGGAAAATGGAGAAATTTAAGAAAAAAGTAAAAAAAAAAAAGTTTTACATACGGTCTGCAACTTACTTTCATTTTTTTTAAAATTTTATTTCTTTTTTATTATTATTAGTATCATCATCCATGATATATAAAAATGAAATTCAGTTTGAGCGTTAAATGTTTAAACCTAAACCCAATGGATGGGGAAGATAAATATGAGATTTGCTTAAGTTGCTCTTGTAAACACTCGGATCACAGCAATTAATACTCGAAGCTGTCTCTCGAGCTCAAAACAAATATTGTCTTAACATCGGTTTATTCCCAATGGCTCAAACGATCAAAAATTTAAGGGATAGAGAAAAAAAAATTAAAGCTGGAAGATGTTTATAAATTATAATCCGGCTTTGTTATCACAAGATTTACAGTATGTGATGAGTCGGTCATTACACCGTAAAAAGATTTTGTCTCTGTATGGACTCCTTTTGGGTTTAAATGAATAATTTACACGTCAAAGGATGTTTCTTACACCCGATACAGGTATTTAGAAGCATCTTTACAGTTACCATAGAGTAAAGAAATAAAAAGTCAGCACTCTAACCCTTTTCAGGGAAATCAAGGTCTGGTGCTAACAGGCCCAACCAAACGACACTATAGCGCTGCAGTGGCTGGGTTGCTGATTCCTTTGTTATCAACTTGTTTTTCTTATTTTCTTTATTTTTAAGTATCATTTAACATCTTAACAAATTACAATATACACCAAATGTTAAATGTTGTCAGAAAAAGGACTAATTTAATATAGCAAATCATAGTAAATAAGTCCGAATTATACATAATTAAATACAAGAACAAAGAAAACCTCAATTAATAGCAACCCAGCCACACGATGGCGTCACTGTCAAAGGTCACGTGACATTGCAGTTGGTGATTTCCCAAACAAACAAAGGAAATAACTGAGGGTGCCGACTCTTACCATCTTTACTCTGTGCAGTTACTATGTTTACATGACAGACTTTGTCTAGATAAAGTCGATCTGGATGAAGATTATCCAGATTTTCGTGTCTTTTAAACACATGACATTATCTAGATAAAGTTGAGGAACTAGATATTTCAGGTAGATCGACCTAATTTCAAACGGCTCATGATTCCACATAAACACCCTTCCACGTATTATCTAGATATTTCTCATGAAATTCTTATATCACATCGTGTTTGACCTCCTACCTGGTGTCAAATTTTTATTTAACAAAAATGTCCAATGCATTATGGGTAAACTACAGAAAATTATCTACATTTATATCACGTGCACTCTGACGTCATAAACTCGAATAATCTTTGTGCATGTAAACACAACTTATTTTTAACTAGATTTACTTTTGGAGAAACTATATCTAGAGAAAGTGTGTCATGTAAATGTATTAAGTGCCAAAACAGTGTTAATTTCACATGTAAAAAGAGTTTAACATTTTACACCTATTATATTTCATACATTGTAAAACTATATGACTGGTAGACTGCCGTTATTAGTCGTTGATAATTTTTAGGATTTGTTTCTGTGTTTTTCATTTAAATCAAATTATGTTAATGAAGATTGCATGTAAACAATGCACAGGAGACATAAGTTTGTGCCAGTGGGGGCAATTTCATTGTATTTCGCCTTTAAAAATGTATATCAACAGAGGTTTAATGACATTTTTAAATAAACGGGCACGTACCGTAGTGGGGAAAGAGACTGGGATGGAGCTTAATCGCGTCATGCGTGCGATGCATGGCGATAAATTAGATTTTACAACGGTGTGCTTTAAGAAACTGAAACCATCAAGGTCATGTGTGCCAAGTCGTCGAGATCAGAAATGTGACATGTAATTTTTGCACTGAGCGAACAAAATTACTTCAATTTAGTTGGTGATTTTGTCACTATTTGGCGCTGCTCACTTCAAGATGACTATGTGATTTGCTCAGGAAATATTGCTTCAATGCAAATGCAATGGAATTGTTGCTTCACATGTGGATGAGATGAGTTGGGAGTCCAGACTGATTTCTTTACTTTTTTAAATTCATAGGAAAATTCCTTACAATGATATGCAATAGCACTACGTATTGTAAATATGACATACTCTGTAATAGCAGGGATCTTCAATAATTAATTGATTTTCAAATTAGAAAGTGTTGAAGCACTCACATTTTTTTACAAATAAAAATACCTGACATTACTCTGGCAGTATATCAATGGGAATGACAAAATATAACTTTAAAACAATCGAGAGGAAAGTTGAGGATTGATCAAATTACATCAATTCCCATCCCATTCCATGGGAAAAGCATCCTAAAACTCAGAGCTATTGGCGAGTTATCACATAATCACACCATCAAGAACCGGAAAATCGACTAATTATTGAAAACCCCTATATAATTCGATAATGAGCTATTGCAATTAAGTGCTCATTCATGACTAAAAATATATGCTCTTCAGCAAGATCTGTTAATAATCTAGATCTAATATCTATCACAATAATCTCGCAACTTCAATGTGTCACATTATTGAAAAACCCGTCCAGAAAACCGAAGTCCTTATAAATTTAGAAATATTCATACCAAACTCTTTAAATATTTATTTTTATTTTTAAAATTATTAATAGAAAAGTCCAAAAATGAAACCTCCATACGAAAAACCCAAAAAATTCATTTCACGAAAACTTCGGCGAAAGAACCAAAACATTTTAATATTTCAACTGTGTGAGACAAGCGTTGTTTAAGTGGAACATTAATGTGTTCTATTTAGTCATTTGCATGTTTATATTAACATTTAACCAGTTGCCTTGAGCTGTCTCATTAACTGCTTCCAAAATTGTTTCTTCCATCCAACTTCAAGAAAACGAACAACTTCCTCCGTATAAACCGGCAGAAAAGGGAATAAATGCTCACAACAGATAAATACGTCCAAAAATTACTCTTTAGACTAGTTGATCAATTTCATTTATTACCACCAGATGTCCTAACAACGAATGGGATCATTGCAAGTTCATTGCACGGTCTTTGCGTTCTTCGTATAATCTTTCTGTTGGTTCATCCAGACTTCTGTATATTTAAATAACAGAAATTTTTTATTAGCGAGTAAACATTAATCACTGAGGGTTTATTTCTTCTCTGGTGTAGAGTAAATAAAAATGCAACCCTTCTTTTTACTCAGGTGACACTCATCTTTTTGAAGCCCTCTTGCAATAGCGAACAAGGCGATTGCTGCAACTGGGGTCATTAATCACCCCCTTGGAATTCCTGAGCGAACCTTGTGACAGGCTGGGAATTGAGAATCCCCACACGACCGCTTCTTGGAAAAATGCCTCTTTTACTTACTTCTCCACCATTTACTAACATTTACTGGTTTTTCAACGGTTTTTTTCACCAATTTCTAGCTTAAAACACAGAATTTAAAAAAATAATTTGTCTGGTTCCTTTTCTTGTGCTTGGTGTCTACGGTAAAAATCTCTTCTCAAGACTAACTTCTATTTTAGAATTAAACCTAAATTTAAGCAAGAGACTTAACTGGACACCAGAATAGTGTCTGCAGAGATGGTTTTCCTTGCCGGTCAATTTTGATAGTTTAGCTTTAACTAAAAGGGTTGTAAAGAGGTTATAATAATGATGTAATCTCTTAAGTTACGACATATTAACAACTTGGTATTATGGCAACTCCATGGCATTTGTTGGGATACACGCGCAGGCAATTCACCGCTCACTTCCGACACCAGATGGCATTGTGCGCCCTCCATATTTCCCTTTTTCCCAATGTAACAAACGTTGTCAGGTGAGTAAACAATTATTATTTGTAGTATGTTTGCATTAGGACGCAAAAAGCAATTCCACCTGTTGTCACGACTAAAATTCACCTAACAATGTTTGTTTATATTTGAAAAGGGGATATGGCGTCATCACGCAAAATCTCGCACAAATCTCGTTGCTGAGCGTGTACCCTAACAAACACCATTGAGTTGCCACACCCTTTATTACAACTCCATGGTAGTATCGAGTACAACTTAAGGCCATGTAAACATAACATCAATTTTGCAGTACGTACCGTATGTTACAGCTATAACATGTACTGTAGTCGTAACTTCCCAGGTTGTACTGAATACAACTCAGGCAATAATGGTAAATCATACAATAAAAAGGTACTGTACTCAGGACATTGGCAAACTATTTACAGCATTTATGTTGTGAATCCCTGCAACCTTATTTTCATGAGCGTGCAGTTTGGATGGTGCGATTGACCAAACTGGTCAGCACTCAGCAGTAAAACCCTCAAATAGTACGGTACTTGTCTAGTACCATATCTGAATTTTTACTTCTTAAAAGAAACTGATGGAAGCCATCCGTCGAAATTTTAAACTCTGCATGTTTTCGTGTTTTCTCGAAAATCTAATAATAAAAAAAATCTTTCACTCAAAATTGAAAAAAAAATGTAAAGTGCTTTATATTCAATGATGCATCTTTTCTGCCAATCAATAAATGAAGTCAGGCATAGATAAAATTGGCCGTCTTGCTCATTAAAACGACGAGCACGAACACTTAAGTGAGCGTTTTATTAAAAAGTTCCCTCCGTTCATCGCTTCCATTCATGCACGTTTGCTTGACAGCAAAGCTTCTTTCCTTCTTTTCTTGCCTTTAAGTCTTTTCTTTGATCATCTCAGCAACTTATCTCACGGCCCACTTCACCTGACTCCAACACATCTTCACATCAAACTGCAAAATATTTCTCTGCATTCATCAATCCAATCTACATTTTTTCACAGACAATTTTTAAATTTCACGTTCGCTCGAGCAAATGCAAAATAAAAAGATGGGTCATTCAATTTCTCTGTTTTGGTGTTTTGATCTCGAGAGTATGCAACGTGGTAAATAGGTTTCTGATGTTTTCTATAAAACTGCATAAATTGTGATGAGGAAAAAAATTCAATGATTTTCAGTTTATATGCGATTTTTTTATTTATCTTCTCCATCAGTATGCATCAGAAGGTTTTTGGTGCTGAAGTTAACTGGACCAACTGGTAATCTTGTCTCTTCTTTCCTCGCTTCATTTTCATTTTTCATGTCTCCTGCGATATAATTTTTTTAATTTTGTTTTTAATTTTTATTGTAGCCGGTTTTTCCAGTTTGGTAGTATTGTAGATACTTTGCATACTTTATGTTAAACATGTGTTTGGATGCGTAGACATGGTTACATTGCTTACAATGCGCCTGAAAAGTTGTGTTCGACTTCCCTTAACTTATAACGGGAGAAGAAACTGATGCATAGCTGTTGCTGCCCCTTGCAGTAGGCATCGCCTGCAATATCTGCTGAGGTAATACCTTTATGTTTATCACTTGAGACGACCAAAAGTAACAAAGGCTGGCATCAACTTCATCTAGTCGCTGGCAATGGCAGCGTACAGATACCAAATCCTTCCGTAAATCCTCTAAGACACTTTTGTATACATTAAATGATTTTTAAGACTTGTTTCATTTATTAGGAGTGCTTTTTGGCTTTGTGATTAAGCTCCCAAAAACATCTTCTGTTTTTTCTTGCACATATTCGTCAAATACATCCATAGATTTCCAGGGAAAGGAGAGAAACTTCCAAGCCCTACATCTTTGTGGTTCCCTCTGTTAACAGACGTCAAGAAATTTCTTGGCGTTGAAGTCATAACGAGGACCGCTGGAAATCTCTTTTCTTTGCTCACTTCTTCACTTTCTACTTCTTTGTCTTCCTTTGGATTTTTAATACTAGTTTGATCTTTTCTTTTATGGGTCTTGTAACTTTTTATGATGTTTTGGATAGATGGCCATAGCCAAACATCCATTCATACTAATCTAAGTGGAGTAATGGATCTTTGTGGCCTCTTGTACAATAGATACATGAAGATGAACTAAAACTTTTCTCTTTTGGAGTGTTTGAGTTCTTCCTTTTTCTGCTACTACCACTGGACACCTCAAACAGCACTTCTATCACTCGTGTGTTCAAGCATTCTCAAAAAGGGTAAGTGACACCGCCATTAATGGACTGTGAATTTAGTCACATGAAACTTCATTATTAAAACCTAGCATTTCCTTCCCTTAGTGGTGGTCAGTCACACGACCTCACATCATACCATCGTGTTTGCATGGCATCGTAGTGTGCACTTTATAAGCAGCATTCATAAAATGCGGGAAAATTGTGCAAAAAAGAGTTGCAAAAATTAAATCAAAAGATTTCAGATTATTTGAAAGTTATAATAAACGCTTGAGGCAGTCATGTGTGATATTAAATTCTATTTTCCATCATAAAAGCAATGTTAAAAATAACAAAAGTCTAGCATCAACTTAAAGGGATAGTGCAACGAATTTAAAATGCCATAAAATTTATACAAATGAAACTTCAGTATTATAATAGTGCGCACAATTATTTTCAATTTTTTTAATCCACTATAAGCAATGTAAAATTACTGCTAAAAATCAAGACCTTCTAGTGTGGTTGCCAGTCACATGACCCTATAACGTCATAACACGTCTGATGTTAATTGTGTTTTAACGGCGTTGTAGTGCACTGTTTTTGTGATTTTTTGATTTCTAACTTTGAAAAACTGTCTAAACTCAAAGTTCTCAAGGGATTTAACCTGGTTGCAGTACTAGACCACACCAACATTGAACCCGTGTTATGACGTCATATAACGTTCAAAAATGGCGCCCATATTTGAAATGGAGTTTTCAGAATCGATGACGAAAAGACCTTATAACTAATTTTGAAGCTTGTAGTGAGTCATAAAATTGTAACTGGGCATAATTATTTCCATTTACTAGTTCATCTACAGATTTAACTACAAAATTATAATTTTTGTTGCACTATCCCTTAAATTTTTTGTGTTTTATTTGTACTGATTACAGAAATATGTGCGCAACAAAATAGTTTGATGGAAAATCTAAATCTTCAAGCAGACTTTGAAAACTTTACTTACTTTGAAAATATAAACAATTCATTACGAAAATAGGTATGTCAAAAAAATGTCTTGAGCCACTGTATACTAGCTCACCTACAGATCATTGTACAGTACTGTGATCCCTTTAAAATAAACAAAAAGTGCTTTCAGGCGTATAAATCCTGATCCTATTCCTACAATCATTTAAAAAATACAAATCATTTAAAAAAAAAAACCCCCAGTGAAAACAAAGATCGCCAACATCAAACAAAATTCCAACCTTATCACCATCTTTTTTTATTTTTCATCCTCTATTAATTGTCTGCACATTAACGTCTGGAACACAGTAGCGAAGCAAAACTGTGTTCGTACGCATGGTTGAAATTCTAAGTAAATAAAGCCCAAATTTAATCTAATTACCTGTTTAGTTCCCGTTTCTAAATTAACTCGATGATGAAATTGCTGTGAATATTTTTTCACTCATCCGACATAATTAATTTTTCCTTCTGTTTTGGTCGAGCTAAATTAAGTTGAGTGAAATGGAAAACACGCCGGGAAAAATGAGAGTGGCCATCCCAACAACAACAACAAAATTAAATTATCAAAAATATGGAATTTTTAAGAAATTAAAAAAAAATTTAAAATTAAAAAAAAAGTGAAATAAAAATGGCGAAAATGTAATGTAATTAAAGGAAAACCACTGACACGCATAGGAGGGCCTTAATCAGTACTTACTTACAAGTGACAATGAGGCTTCTCTCGGGTGAAATTTCACTCCAACCGAGTCGGTTTCGACCGCGACACGAATAGTTCCCATCGGCAGCTCTGGTCACTTGGCCCAAGGGAAGTTCGGCTTCGTGAGTGCCGTTCAGTTGCACGCCGTCCTTGTACCACATGACGCGATCCAATCGCGTCGGATTGCCGGCGAAAACAGTGCAGCGGAGTCGGACGTCTGTTTTGCCTTCCACTACGGCGCGGGGAACGACTTCCATCACAACTTCGGGTGGATCTATAAATATGATTGAGATTAATTAGTTTATGGTGGGTGTGGAGAGGTAATAAAGGAAATAAAATGCAGTGAAAGTATTTACTGAAAAGAGAAAGTATGAATGGATGTTTCCATACTTTTGGGCAACACTAAAAGGTGGAATAATAGATTGCGTCATAGAGGAATTTAAAAACCTGATATCGTATTTTACTAATGGCCAAATGATGTCTGTTGTGTTGTCATGGCATTATCGTATAAATGTGTGAGATTTATATATCTTAAATCCTGTTTTGTAGATTTACGATTTATAAATCGAAAATCTGTAAAAATGGGTAAACAATTGGTAAATTTATCGATAAAAATTGGGTCAACAATAGTTCAAGCAATTGTTGGCATTGATTTGATATTGTTAACTATGGGGTCAAAAATTGTTCAACAATAATTTAAAAAATGCCATCATTGCATAAACTTGAACAATAGTATAAAAACAGTGCCAACAAAATCTTGAGTTATGGTTTAAACAATGCAAACATCTTTAACAATACTTTGAAGATTGATTCAACAATGGACCAATCAATTGTTGTGATTGATTAGATCAGTATTAACTTGAAGAATGGTGCAATATTGCCAACCACAACTATAGAACAATGGTTAAAACAAGACCAATATTATGGCTTGAACAATTGTTTAAACAATGATTCAACAATGCCAACAACAACTTGAACAATAATTCAAAAATGTTTTGAACAATGGTTCGTAAATGTCAATTAAACAATGTTTTGAACAATGGTTCATGAATGTCAATTAAACAATGTTTTGAACAATAAACTAACAACTTAGAAAAACTAATTTATGCCATCAATTATGACATCATTACTGAATTTTTTGTAAATATCTTATTTTAATTTTTTTTGAAGATTTAAAATGTAAGATTTAAAAGATTTAATGAAGATATAAAAAATTTCCAACGATTTATAAATCTTAAATCTTTTCCCGTATGCAGATTTACAAGAATGTTCTCCTGTATGAGGTAAACGCCAAATTTTTTGGACAGTTCTGTTTAAAACTCCAAAGTAAAATTGAAAGAAAAATAAGAATACGCATACAACATCTTAACAAAGCTAACATAATATCGAAAGTCATCTAATAAGATACATAATTAATATCTAACATTAGTGGGAAGTCTGCAAGATTACAAACAAGTGCTTGAGCTTTTAGAAATACACTTATATAATTACACAAACTCTGAATTATAAATTAACTTCTGATAATGTAGGTCATTCCACAAGTATATTCATACCTAGGCAAGACACAATTCTTACATTTATGTGTGTAAGCTTATGTTTAGAGTTTACTCTTTTCATTTGAGTCAATACAGATGTAACATCTACTCATGCAATAACCTGAGAGTGGAAATGAAGGTTACATCTGGGTTAATTAGTTGTGCAATGAAAGTATCTTAGCATCACTAATTACTTAGATTTTATTTGACAAGAATTTAAATGCGAAGTTTTGCCGATTAACCGATGATATCCATTCGTTCGAAGACATCGATTTGATTCGACTCATGAACATTACAGGTGTAATGAGTGTCATCAGACACATTGGTCTCATCACATCAACAATCAATTATGGTATTAAACCTCACACTAATTGAATCTTGACGTCAGAGATGACATCATTGTTTCTTTATGCCACTGGATGCCCAAACTCTAAAAATGGTTTGGTTGAGCTAAACCGATGTTGAATTGGGTAAACTAATGAAATTAACCACCCATCTAAAGTAGAGTGAACCAAATTATAGTTTAATATAACTAAAAACTGAGTTAACGTATAGGTACATTAAAACTTATGTCCATACTAGTTTTTTTCCAGTGCAAACAGTGTATGAAGGCGAAAGTTAGGCAAGCTCAGAATTCTAACTTGGGTAGTAGTGAATGAGGCATTAGAAAAGTTGAAGTGACTATTTTTGGCTCAGATTTCCAAAAGAAAAGTCAAAAGATGAGTGGCCGCTTGACCATAAATGGAACGTTTAGCAATAAAGCGACAATTACGTTGAAATTGCTTACGACTTGTAATGTCTAGTATGATTTGGCATCCAGTGTTTCATATTTCATATTGCATTCGTGCACACGAGACTTCCTTCCAAAATTTCATCTTCGGATTCGGAATCGGATGGCTCGATTAAGTCCACTAATTTCTAAGTAACATGAAACACAATATCAAACATCCGATTCTGCAAATAACATAACCAAGTCGATGCAAGCCAAACTGTAGCGAGGATGAAGATGAATGTTTGTCTTTGTCTTTGTACGCCATTTTTTACAACCAGCAGGTAGAAAAGCAACTCAGCAATACAACAATCAAAATTATAACAATTTAAAATAATGCCTAAGCGGCACACATTACTGGACCAACCCAAATCTGCGCATGTGAAAGACCATGCGCATGCTCAATAATGCCATATGCACATGTGGATAGATACCCTTTCACCTTTACCAGAGATTTTTAATTAAAAATCTAAATTAAAAATAGCTAAAACAGCATGTAAAATCATTACACGATTGGCTACTTTGCTTTTGGCAAAAAAATAAAAAAGTTGTTGCACAGAAAACGTAATGGAGAACAAAAACTTCTAAGTGACACACACACTGCAAGCTAACCTGAGTCAAATTTCACCTAGAATTTGATCTCTTATTACAGCAAAACCAAAAACAAATTGCACACGACAAGCTGGCAGTGCAAGATTAGTACAATTTATTTAAATTAATTGAGCTGTAGTCAGTTGTGAATGAGCTGGTTCATTGAGCTAACCAGTTTCAGCCATTCAGCTGAAGTGTGGTTTCTGTGATCTCGCCAAAAGTCGTCACGTGACATGTGACACTAGCGATCCAAGTGGGAAACATGTAACAACACAATTTAAAAATCATCTGAATATAGTTTAACTGTCAGCTGAAAAACTACCAATATAAAAAATCAAAATTATGATGCTTGTTAACTAAAAATCTTTGTTTATTCTAGTAAAAGAGTTCATAGTTGTTACAGTTTTCCCACTACACGGCTAGCCGTTCATACATTTGCTGAAATTCTGTGAGTGAGTGTCACTTCTGTATTTGCATTTTATATTGTTATTAGTCGCATCCAGTAGGTCGGATCGATAACGCCACCACACTTCCGGTGGTCAACATTGGAACCACCAACTAAGGCGCTTTAGTACCGAAATCCAGCACAAGAGGATGCGACTTGTAACAATATTTACATTTTCAATCCAAATTAAGTGAGCTACTTATAGTCTGCTATGAATGAGCTCAATGAGCCAAACATTTGCGGCTTTTAACACATTTACAACCAGGTTTTATTCATGTTTGTTTAATTTTTTTACATGAGAAATGTCAAAATCGACCCGTACAAATCTTCCAACTCTCTCCCGAATCAAAAACCCCAATTAATTTCCCCCTAAACTCAACACCCATTTCTACGTATAGCTAACTTTAAAGAAACTTCAATAAATTATTCACACACAACCGAAACCCGCTCCGCTCCTCACCGCTTCTTCTACGCTCTTCTTAAGCCACGGTAAACAAGTTCCTTTTCAATTGGGAAATCTTTTATCTAATTGTAGTAAAGGTGTTTTCTTTGATGACACAACAAGGGCCACAATTCATCAATCATTTCGCAGCCCATTTTCCCCCCTCCATCTCTATGCCTTAATTGGAATATCTGTCAACAGTGGAGCGAGACCGCAGGAAGACAGTCGACTTGGCAAGTCGCTACACTTTTCCAAGATAACAGACTACAATGGATTTGCACAAGAAAACCCGTCTTTAGTTAAACTCGCACGTCATTAATTTTAAACAAGCCTTGTTAGGAGAGACAGGAGGGGCAAACTTGCAAGTGAAATCCAATTTCCCAACTTCATTTCATTCGTGGCTCAATAATTTAAGCTATCAGTTGAAGTTTTAAAGAGTCAAAGAAATCAATTTCCCTGAGAGAGAGGAAAAATGCAAATAACACGGTGGGAAATGGGAGTCTTATCAGTTTGTTAAAAGTGTAATTTTCGGGTCATGAGTGCACAGTTTGTGTTGTGCTAGGTTGCAGTTGAAACTAATTGCTTGCCAAACAAAATCCCCTACTGAGTAGCCTGGAACAATGAGAAATAGCAACTGACAAATAAATCATTATGTCCTGGATGGACCTCCTGTGGGAGTGCAGCGAATGGAAAGCGAAGAAGATGAGAGAAAGCGAAGAGCGAAGAGGGTTAAAAGAAAAAAATTGTAATTTTGAAAATTTTCTGCTTGAGAATGGTTGTTCAGGATGTGAAAGGGAGGGAAATGTCGAGATTAATCACTGGGTTTGTTGGATTTATTGATGAATTTTTAATTTTGTATTGTTTTTTTTGAGGGGGGTTTAATGATGGAGATTGTTGAAATTTTCATTATATTCTATGTGTGGTAGGTTGAGTTTGTCAGTTGTGTTGGGGATGTTTTATTCGTGTTTGACAAGCGACATCTGATGGGAATGTGAAGATGAACTGGAATTGACTGATGATGACGAAGGAAATCTTGGTCTTTGAAAAATCTTAGGGTAAATGGGTGTTGGTTGGAATGTTTGACCATTGGTTTTTATTTTTTTATTTAGAGTAAAGAATGAATTTGGATAAACTGCAGATTATGCGATGATTGCACATTAAAAAAATGTAATGGTTTAAATGTTACAAATCTACCAGTACATAAAACGGCATATCATTAGGTATAAATGAAATTTTCAGGAAGGTAGTAGAGTGTTTGCTTTGCGCACTGAGGCTCTTACAATGTTATAGTTACAGTTATTGTTATAAAGTTACACTTATAATTTGTAATCTTATAATCTGCCTTATGACTTTATATAATCCTAGCTTTCTTTCGCTATTTATAACTGTATAGTCTACCAATATTTGTACTTGGAGATTTTCCTTTCTAAAGTTGTAGTTATAATCTGGTTATTTGGCTTATAATTTTATAATTCTCATTTTCTTGCACTATTTATAAAAATTGCGTTGATCACATGAAAAACTTGTAGTTATAATAGACTCCACCCCCTTTGCAAATGGCGACCACCATGCTGTCCCACTCTAAAGTTCAATTGTGTAAATCATTTCATCTCTAACACCAATTCTGGGAACTTTGGACTGATTTAATTCATCATGTAAGTGCTAAAAACAATTAATACGCATTAAAACTAGCTATTCTTGTGCAGTAATTGAAATTTTAAGACCAGAGTTTTAACCTATAACTATAACTGGCATCTTTTTTGCGCAAACTCTACTAACTTATTGGGGTGGTACAATTAAAAGGTTTTTGAAGCAAATGCTCTGAATTGAATGAATAAAACTTTCACGCAATGCATTTGACTTTATTTTGTATAGTTTGTAAAGAAAGATTCAATATAATCATCCCACACTATACAAAATAAACATTCCTTTCTCTATATTTTTAAAAGCATTTAAGCCCTAGGCAAAATATATTCCAGGACCATATACTGTGTAGAGTATAAAAATATTAAAAAAACATTATCGACAGACCCCAAACAACCATCCCCAGCAACCAACTACGGTTGCTATGAAAATAGAATAATTCACTATTCAAAGATTTCTATATAAATCAGTTGATTCATAAAAAAAAGTAATAATAATAATAATAATATACGGTAATGACAAGAATTATTCCAATTGTTCCTTTAGTGTTTACAACAATGACTGCTTTGCATTTTCATTACAATTGACATAGGGGAAACCTAAAACTAATAAAACAGAAGAAAATTCTCGGATGTGAAATGAAATTGGGACCCATAGGGGCATTTCAGTAGTCATTTAAACTTTGTGTCTCATGAACCAATGATAAAAAAGGTTTAAAAAGAATAAATGAAATTTTATAAACAATTTTTTTTAGTGTACCGTAAGTTGAGGTGATTGTGGCCAAAATTTTTACAAAATTGTAAATAACTTCTTTATTTGAAATTGTAAAAAT
>JAQFZO010000676.1:0-21689 GCA_034695885.1 Geophilus flavus | reverse complement strand
AAAGTTTGGTAGGACTGATTTTAAACCAATATTTTAACGGATATTAACAAATTACAATAGATTTTTATATTAATTTCAGCACTTACACAAATTTTTCCATTGTTCAACAAACATGTCTTTTTAGTTTTAGATTTCGCACATAGATGGCGCTAGGGGTACCATTGGAAAGTAAGATGTGGGCGGTGCTTTTGGGTTCCGACTTCAAAATCCCTTCTTTTCCTTCCCTTTGCCTTTTGTTTCGTCTATTATGAATTCGACATAGAATTCAGAATTTAATGCAGAATTTATTTATATTTTAATTGTTTTTGAGCCGCAAAAGGAATATGTCATTTTTTTACAAAAACAGTTAAAATACAAACACAGGTTTGTTATGCTGTATTCATTGTTTGCTTTATTTCATATTGGACTCATAATAAGAGGGAAAAAAAAGCAAAGGAAAGGTGATATTAATATAAAAATCTATTGTAATTTGTTAATATCCGTTAAAATATTGGTTTAAAATCAGTCCTACCAAACTTTAAAATTTTTTTATTTTTTTTATTTAAAGCACCGTGCTAAATAAATAACTAAGTCCACGCGCATGCGCAGTTCACGTAAATGACGTCAAGCTTCCACTAGCGTTTGCAGTTTGTAAATGTGCGCCCCAGAGAGCTAATGACCGACCACCAGCACCTGCTTTTACACTTGCATTACAGCGCCATGCTGCTGAAATTTGGAAGTAAAATTAAAAATTAAACTTTGGATTTCATGAATTTTAAGAAAGCAAAAAAACTAAACCATGAAGTTGTAATTTTCCTTAGAGAATTTTAAAAAAATAAAATAATTTTAAATCTAAATTTAAAAAAAGAAATTAATTAATTTTTGTTCAAATATCAATTTGTTTATTTTGAATAAGGGTCTTGATTTAAATACATTTAAATTTTACATATTGATATAATTGTTATTAAATAATAAATAATAATTCTTTTATTTAACATTTACATTTGCAAAAATAATAATAAACAAGAAACTCTCTACAGTCTAGAATTAATATTCCTTCGAATATTCATCAATCTCCAAATCCAACTTTCGTCGCGCTTCATACGAAACTTCATCAGCCATAAATTCCTCATCATCGTCTGAATCATCCTTCATCAACAATTTTTCGCCGTCATCTTCGTTTAAATCCTCCTTTATTAACAATTTTTCACTGCCTGTGTCATCATCTTCAGAGACAGATTCATTCCTAGAACGTACTGTGTCATCCTCTAAATTTAAATCCCCCTTCACAGAATCCATATCCTTGTTTTGTTTCTGATCTGCCTTCAGTTTTAACAATTCGGCATTCAACCGCAAGATGTCAACTTGTAATTGTGATCGCGACCGATCATTTTCTACTTCTTCGTCCTCTTTCATCTTCTCAAAATTCTCAGTTTGCCGAACGGTGACGGCAAGGCACAAATCCAATATCGAACAATCTGGTTCGAGAACTAGATCGTTATCATTTGCCCATTTTAATAAATAATCCTTACTTGGATTAACAATGGTTGACGGTTCGTCTTGAACTGGAGAATTAATCGATGGTGATTTAGGCAACGGACTGCGATGCCCTTTATTCTCGGCACCGTTCCTTGACTCTGGGGTCGAAACTGTTGGCGATGAAACGGGCAGTGGGCTTTGCATTCGGTTCGTACCGTCAGCGGTCGAGTTTTTGCTGATGTCGGAATGTGTTGGCGATACGGGCAATTGTTTTTGCGTTTGGTTAGTGTCATCAACGGCCGAGTGTTTGCTTATGTCGAGAGATTCGCTTTCAGAAACTGAAGATTCACGGGATTTGTTTTTTTCGGGCAATGTTCGTGTTTTTTTTCTGGGAATAGATGTATTGGGATCTTCGTCTTCTCTCGTGGCATCCAGTTTTTCAGTGGTGATAGAAGGTGACGTCGAATGACAACGTTTCCTTAATCTTGTAGATTTCCTTGTTGTTGAAGGCAATTTCTCGTTATCTTCGTCTTTAGCTGCTTTGGCACGATTGGTGATCCCTTGAGGACTGGACTTTTTCACCTTCTTTGCTGTTTTAGGCAACAAAGCAGCTTTCGGACTGGGGCTAAGATTTCGTTTCGCCGATTCCTTCATCTTCTTTGCTGTTTTGGGCAACGATGCGTCTTTGGCTCGCTTGGTGATCACTTTCGGACTGGGGCTACGCGTTCGTTTCGTCGATTTTGTTGATTTTTCGGTTTTCTTTGTAATCGGTGGCGATTTAGTTGATTTTTTGGTTTTCCTGATTTTCACAGGCAATTTCTCTTCAATTTTGTCAGTCGCATCTGTTCGAAATTCTGGACTTTCAGTTTTCTGGCGTTTGTTGGTTTGTGTTGTCGATCCCATTGGACTGGGTTTACGTTTCATTATTTTCAACTTTGTTTCTGCAATTTTTTTGGAGCGCAAGGTCGGCATTATGATTGGAATCGTGGATTCGCGTCTATCAGTTTCCAAGTCCTAAGATGTTGCTGCCGTAAGAAGCAAGATCAGCACGTGTTGTGGTGTTAGGTTTAGGTTTTCACCAAAATATCTTTGTCTTTAATCAGAACAGGAAGCCACGTGTGACGTTTATCAATATCAAGATTCTCGGGGCGAGGATCAAATCTCGTGCCTGTGAGAGAATCGCACCGCGTACGCTGCGCCCTCTAACAGCTATTAGATGTATAATGGGAATCCATAGTAAAGAAAGATTTGTTTTGCAGTGAAGCTTGATAAACATTTGGTGATGTTTGGGTTGAGATTATCTGTCGTTCCGCGGTATGTGTGCCCTCAATTTATTTTCAGAAATCCATAGAGAAAGCGCATACAGTAGTCCAACACAAATGAGAAAAAGTTTTTAAAAAATTTAAAATAAATTATAAATAAATAAAATAGAATTACATAATCAAAATTTGCCTTTTGAAGTAACCATGGTCATCATACGGCTCAGTACTTCTGAATCGCATCTTTGGCAAGCCAATCTATGACCTATCCATTCTTGGTAACATCAAGAAATCCGTTGGAAATCAAGATTTAAAAAAAAATCAAACTTTATTTCATAAATTCTACATTTTGAAAGAAAACAACAATTATTTTAAACCAAAACGATCCCTGGGATGGAAACAAAGAATAAAGATTGAAACTAGGTGCATACAAATACGTGACAATATATTGAATAGATTGAACGGATATTTGCTCCTTGAAACCATTTATCCTGGTCAAGTCGACCCTCCTCTTTCTATTAAAACCAATTTCAGACTGATCGGATCAGTATTTTGTATAATATGAATGCTTTCTTCTCAAACCGCCCCTAACTGTGTTGACACTTGCCCTAAAAAAATTAGTAATTAAACAATTGCTGCTCCAATCACTCTGAAATTGATTTTAATGAAAAGAGGAGGGTCAACTTGATGGGTTTGAATTATTTTTACGTTCATTTAAAACAGGAGTTATCCAAAACTGTTGTTTTTTAGGTCTGTGTCACCACACTTAGGGGCGGTTTGAGCTAAAAGCATTCATATTCTACAAAATACTGATCCGATCAGTCTGAAATTAGTTTTAATAGAAAGAGAAGGGTCGACTTGACCAGGATAAATGGTTTCAAGGAACAAATATCCGTTCAATCGGTTCAATATATCACAAGTTTGTAAATCTGCACACTTTTGACTAAAGTTTAGTTTACATTTCATTAATGTTTTGGTTTAAGATAATAGTTGTTTTCTCTCAAAATACGTGTGTTAACTCAAAAAACGTTGTAGATTTCGAAAATTAAATCCATTTTGTCATAATGTTTATAGTTTCTGAGTTATAGACCCTGATTTATAGGTGGCCATATAATTCTGATTCATGTCGACAGTGGCCATATATTTATGATTCAAGTCGACAAATGAATTTATTTTTTTACTGCATTATTAGCTGATCAAATTTCAATTTCTTTAGCTCATTCTACGCATCTTTTTCTCCTCTTTCCAGGGAAAAAAAGAAAATTTTATTTTGGAGAATATTTAAAAAATTACAGCAATAATTTGTGATGCCTTTCATCAAACACAGAGGTGGCCATAACATTACGATGTGGAGTTGTATTGCAAATCCATTAAAAGATTTTTCCTACTCTTGTTTCTCTGGCAAGTATTTATATACAGTACACATAATATAAGCTATTGAAATAATTTTTAAGGCTGCAACAGAGATACAATATATTCCATTCCTTAAAACAACATTATATGTATTATCCACATTTACAATTTGAAAACAAAACTAAAAACTTCAAATGTAAATTTTTACACAATTCAAAAACATAGCAAAATAAAATCCTTTACCATTGTGTCTCCAGTGTGTTAGGAGACCCTGTCATTGCCAAGAAGGAACAAGTGGAAACAACCAAAATAACCATTGTGTTATAGGACAGAAAAAGTAGTGAGAAAATAAGAAGCCAAGAGTAGAGGAAAAGTGTGTCACACCACACAGCTACACATTTATTACTGATTCAATAATGATTCAGTTAAAGATTACAATACCTCTGTGTGATACAACAAGAATAGTACATTATAAAAAAGATACCATGCAGAGGCAACCAAGGTAACTTTGGAAATATAAAAGATATAAACAACTGAAAAGGCTTAAACTAGGTTTATAAATAATACATGAAAATAATACTTAAACCTAATTTAGAACTAACAAGGAACAAATTTCATCAAAATAATCCGAAAAAATATGAAAAAAGGTGAAAATTCATCAAAACATAAGAAAACAAAAATTTATCATAAAAATCAAGAAAAGGTGAAATGTAATCAAAGCACCAAGCAGCAGCAGAAAAAAATGAGAAAAGATTACCAGTAGTCCCTGTTGGCTTCTTTCCCCTGGACAATATGACAAAAAGTATCATTCCATACGATATGCCAGCAATCATTATTATCCAATAATCTGTTCAATCCTCCTGAAGTAGCAGCACCACCACAGCAGAAATAAGAGTAAATAACGAAAGAGATAGATAAGAGAGAGAGAAGCCATATTCCATACTATTTTGTGTTGCTACAATTACATTTTACCCCCTATAAAATGTCCAGAAAATATGACTAGATAAAAAAGATATGCTACGGCTCCACTATAACAAATGTTCTGGAAGACAATGTCATAAACTGGAACATTCACAATTCACAATTTCCCATGATGCAATGGGGTCGTTGACAAAAAAAGGAATCGACAATACAACAAATTTGTTGTACACGACTCGCCAAGATGTAACCACATAGTGACGTCACAATACGGAATTCACCCATTTTCTGTTTGTTGTAAAACAGAGTTCTACGGAATTACGCTGTCTCTAATATCCAAGATATAAACACTAAATTAATCAAAACAAAACCATTACATAAAAGGCTGCTTGAAAGACAATCCTAAATATACAAATCACCCAGTCATGCACAAGTGAAAAGAAGACACCATTTGCACAACCGTACTATTCCATACTATTCTGCATTGCCATAGTTTCATTTTGGATAAACAATTCATCATTTTAGGTCGCCAATGCAGTGAAAAGAGGGAAAACCAAACCAACCCCATCATCCTCCAAACCAAACTGAAAGAAAGAAAAGAAAAGATTGCCAAGGCCTACTAATGGGGGAAGGACATACAAGTAGGGCTTGAAAGTTTCTTCCACTTAGTTCCAGATATCAAAATTCATCAAGTGTGAGGTCCGAATTTCCACACGCTTTCTCAAATACTCACATCTTGATCCATTTACACCAACACACCTTTATGCACATCATAAATGACAGGTGCATCCAATTATAACATTACACCCAAAACGTTTCCAAGAAGGAGCGTTCAATGCGTTTCTCTTTTCCCCCACTTTTACACACTGTCGCGATGCGACTTTAGAAATAATATTTAACACTTGATTCTATTTTACTTTCACTTATTAAAGTGAAAGAGACTGTTTATTTAACACTAAAAACCTACTTGGAGAAAGCAACAAGTTGCGACAAAACTCCAAGAAGGAAAACAATACAGATTTGGCTCAAGGCACTAAACTTTCTGTTTACACAGAACGACCACAAATCGAGTGTATAGAGCCTTTGAGCCAAGTGTATTTCTGTACAGGTTTTTGGTGCGTTGTAAAACGCTTTTCCTGTACTTATTCTATAATTAAGTAATAATAAAGAATTCGTTGTATTTATACAACGAAATAAACCAGATAAAATAAGTGTATTTTAATTTCTAAACCGCATCGCGACAGTGCCAAGTGGCTTTTTGGCACTGAGATAGCTACGGTACAGGTGATCTTTGATATTTTTTCTTCTTTATTCAATTCTTCTTTCCTCTTTTCCATGTTTCCATTGTTATTAAGTGTTCCTGGTCTTTCTTTTCCGCTTCGTATTTTGGTTTTGCTAGTGGTGTCTTCTTACCACTTATGAGTTATGACTAAAAAGTCTGAACAATGAGGATTGAACTTAATTCGGATTGGCTTGAGAACGTATCACTGCACTACTTTAATGAAGGTAGTGTCCACTAATATGTTTACAACAGATAAATGGAATGAAGAGCTAGAACAGGAAAATGATGTTGAAGAGGCAGATTAGGAATTAGCAAATCATGACAAATGAAGGCAAAGAAAAAAAAAATTATAAATACCGGTAATTGCTTTTATGACAATTAATACTTGAAAAAAATTGTGTAAAATTTTGACATACCGTAATAAATATTTTATTATGCAATCAGTTTTGGAATGAACAAAAAAATTTGAAATTAACAAACAAAATTTGAAATTAAGATAAAAAATTAAATAATAACAAAATTTCAACATGGTTTGAATTAAATAATGAATTATATATAATTAATCTTTATATGTCAGACTAATAATTGTACGATGATTCACAAAATTTGTGTTCAGTTATTTTGATTTGTTGTTGATTTCCAACTGCAGTTTTTCCATTTCAACATTATACAGTAATTCCATTTTTTAATCATGTGTTGGCGCTCCTTTTCTTTTTCTGATGCCTCAAACTTCCTTTCAGTTTTGCTAGTTGTAAGGTCAAATTTCGGTCTTTTTCTCTCTAATGGGCGGATAAACTACCAAGCCCAACCTCTTCGTGGTTCCCCTCATTAGAAGGCACGGAGCGGTCTCTTGGTGCTGAAGCCATAGGGCCGACTGGTGATCTTTCCTTTCCTGTCGCTTCTTTTCCCACTTTTCTCACTTTTCTTTTTCCTTTTCCATGTTTCCATTTGTGTTGGGTTTCTGGTTGGTCTTATTTTTCATTTCTAGAGGACCTTTTTCCCCTTTGGTGGTTTCGTAGAGAATTAGTGTTTTTTTCCGGCAGTATGACCATTGCCTGCTTTGTTTTTGGGAGATGAGAGTAGCAGGTAGGGGCCTCAGGTCTCTCCCTAGCCTCTGAATATGGGTCTTCCCATTCCTCTTTTCTTGGAGGTTCTGCTGAGGCTCAACAACAACTACAGTACTATCTTCTGATTTGCAACCCAGGGTACATGGTGAATCCATGCTTACTGTTGGTGGCCCCCTTTTCTTTCTCCGTTCGTTACTTCGTTTAAGGGTTTTTTTGTTTGTTTTTTTAATTTTGTCGTGTCTTCGTTCTACTGGCATTGACTGGGTCGCCCAACACAGTGGAGGCATTTTTTAATTGTGTTGTTTGTTGGGTTTTGTTAAATTTTTGAATTGTGTTGTTTCTTCCATAACCGTCGTTGCCATCTGGATCGGGTGAGATTTGCTCCTTCTCTGCACTTTTTAGGTTGTGTAACTTGTGTACCTTTTTTGTTTGTTTTTCTTTGGATTGTGTCGTTTTTGAGTTTGTTTATAGTTTGAATGCAGCTACAGTAGTGACTAGTTGTCCCATCAAAATGGAGACATATGATTTGGCATTCTTCCATTGGCTTGTGTAAAATGTTTGGTATGAGTTGTTTTACATTGACAATGTTCTTGCCCGGATACAGTATTGTTTATTACATTGATTGAGATCTGAATTTTCTCTCCTGACACTTTGTTTGGGAGAGAAACTTCCAAGCCTACCCCTATGAGGTCCACCCATCAGTAAGCACCAAACGGCATCTTGGTGCTGAAGCTAACAGGGCCTATTGATTATTTATTCATATTCGTCATTCCTCATTCCTTAAACTTTAATTAATTAAAATTACACATACAAAACACTTCTTACAACAAGATTTCTTTGTATTTAGCTCGATCGCATCCATTCTGTTGTTGTCACTTCTCATTACTGTAGGGGCGGATATAGAGTCGATTAAAAAAATCTACCTATTTTTCTCTTATGTTTGGAGAGAAACTTCCAATATGTAGGTGATGTTATCAATAACTAAAAAAAGTATAATTTTAGTATTACACAAAAAGTTTATCAAAAATGTATAAATTCTGTACTTATACGTTCATGAGGTAAAATAAAGCAAGAAAAGCTATGGACACGTTGATAAAAAAACATGACACGAAAAATTCGTTGCAAGTACCCTTTTGCTGAGGCTCGTTAAAGTTAAAAGGTAGAGTGAGAATGGACGGATGTTTTACAATGAAAAGTGAAATTACTTACTGTCCATTTTGTTGTCAGAAAGTTTGAAATTATTTGAAAAAATTAATTGTCCATTTTTTCAGTACGGTATTGGAAGGAGGGGGGGGGAAATCTCCTAAGCCATACCTCTATGTATTTTCCCCCTTGGTACGTACCGAGAGGTGTCTTGGTGCTGAAGCTACATGGGAAGTTGTGGTATGTGAAGTAGTGGTACATTAATTCATGGATGAAACATGTCGATACATAAACTAAAAATTTGCAACTTGAAATGTTTTATCTATAGAGAAAAATCTATCGATAAAAATGGCGAAAATAATTAACAAATGTACACAATGGTTGCAAGCTGTTCTTTCTCATCTTCTCTTATGTTGTATGATATCTTAATTTTGAAACAGCACAGCTGAACATTATTTTCACTCACTCATCACTTATTTCTTTCGTATTGGGCAGTTTATGTTGTCATCTTGATTTACATTAAGACTGATTTAAATAAACGTGAAACTCCCAAATTCGACATTGGTGAAAATTATATTTCAATTTTTATAAAATATCTAAACATGGATATAGTCGAAGCAGCCGAATTATATGAAAGGGAAAACACATTAAAACAAAAACTGTTGGATTGGTGGACCAAGAAATTAAATAATTATTTTCCAAGCAAAATATGATAACGTCGAAAAAGTGCTTCATTGGTGTTTTCATCCACATTTGCACTATATATATATTTACTTCTGGTTTTAATGAATAGTCTTTTATTAGAATACAAAAAAAAATCGGTCCGTTTTAAACAACTCTTTCCGACACTAGCATAGATTTATTGTTATGGCCCCTGCAATATACGGAGTATTTATTAATCTATTCGCAACTAAGTCGGCCTGCTCTGCGTTGGCCACCGCCTCCGCCTCATCAGGAATCGCCTCTGCCACTGCTTGGACGGGAATCGCCACTGCCTCGTCGGGAACCGCCTCTGTCTCGACGAGCACCGCCTCAATGCGTATTCATTATTAATTTTCTTGATCATATATTTCATTAAAACCCTCGTTCTTCACTTTTTACATACTGTTACAATATCGGATTGCGAGTTCTGGTTTTACAGGTTAACGCTGCCATAGAGATCTCATGCGAGTTCCCGGTTTTGGGCAATGAATGAGTGGCGTTACCTTTGCAACAAATTTGGCCTGTGGATGGGAGAAACTTTGCCCTAACTCTATGCAGTTCCTTCCATTAGGAGGTACCAAGAGGCGTCTTGGTGCTGAAGCCAACAGGGCCTACTGGTAATCTTTTCGTTTCTATTTTCTTTACTCACTTCTCTTTTCTCACTTCTTCACTTTCTTTTCCATGTCTCCATTGTTGATTTGGGTTTCTGGTTCTTTTTCATTGAATTTTGGGTTTGTTTTATTGTTTTTTTGTTTGTTTTTACATTTGGGTTAAGACACTGGTCTTTTCCACTTGACATCGATTGGGTCACCCCTTCTCAATGAAAACTTGATTGATTTATTAAAAATTTAAAAGACATTGAATTGTGTTAATTTTGTCTGTGACAGATCCTGTATGGCCAGAGTTGCTGCTAGGAACCACAAGCAATGTTACCTTACTATTACTACTGCGACAGGTATCATGTATTGAGTGATTACATTGTAAATGACCCTTCAATCCATCGGTTATATTTGTATTGTACCATATTTTAAATATAACTATCGAAACACTAAGCGCTCTAAATTCCACTAAATGATATTAGCTTTGTTCAGATGTTAAATAAAATATTTAATTTCATTTTTCAAATAAGCTTACATAAAAAATAAGCAAGGTATTTTAAAATTCAAATATAAAAATATATTTCACAACATTTTTACATGCTAGAAAACGACAAAAAAATTAAAGTAAAAAACATTATTTATTAGAAACTGGGGTAAACACTTCATAATCGAAAACATTAAAATTATAACCACCCATCAAAATAGTGGAAGACGCGTTTTCGCCATCATATGAATGAGGCAGATTTGAATAACTTTCCATACTGACATTGCAATTATCTGCTAAACACAGATCAGCACCCGCACCAAATATGGGACCAAAACTAAAAATAGAAACATGTTATAATATATTCAAATTAAATAATCATAACGCCAACTTACTCTGGATGATGAGCGAGTGCAAACATTTTCTTCACAACGTCAAATTTGGTGGGTGGTAAATCCATGTTATTGATGAGCGTAAAGAGAAATGCTTTTTCCGATGCAACATAACGGCCTTTTGAAGACGTTTTGCCCCAAGCTACGTCACTGAACCCACCGCAGATTTCGCCTTGAGTTCCCTATAATGAACAAAAAAATAAAACGGAAAAATTGTAGTTGGGTGTACAAAATACAAAGTTTAAACATACATACCATGACGAGTACATATGTCGGACTAATCCCATCACAATGGCGATGAAACGACTCAGCTGAATAACCATAAGAAGAGGCACGATAGAGAAGACGCCAGTGTTGTTTACAAACACCGTACCAAGAATTGAGCAGTCGCTGATACTGAAGTTTGTCAGCAACCAAAACCTGACTTCCTTGAAACATCTTTAAGGAAACCCGAGGTTGAAGGCGTTTATCTTGTGGGTGGTTGAATTTTGTAGGTAAGGCAGCAAATCTATACCTAATAAAATATTGTTAACAAAAATTAAAATTCTTCTGGAGGAAAATATATTTTAAACAAAAATGAAAAATTTTTTTCTACTTGATGGATTTGTAAATAATATTGCTGCTAGTGAAAATTGCCAATAATTTTTTTTTTGAAAATAACATAACTAGGGCATGGAAGTTCATGCAAATGCATATTGTTTTTTTTTCTGTTCCTATTACACTCATTTTACCTTTTCTCAACAAATTCAGTAGGTGCGATTAAAAAAACTACTTTTAAATTGCATATAATTGCATATTTTGATGGTTTTTAAAAATGCATGCATATTTTGTTGTATACACCATATGGTGATTTATGGGGAATTTTTAATGGATTTTTTGAATTTTTGCAAATTCCTGCAATTTTCGCTTCCATGGTGGTTAATTTTTGTGATTTCTGATTCAATTTAGTGATACGTGCAGTTTTGGATAAATTCAAATACAAATTATAGAAATTTGGAAAAATGAAATCAGAAATCAATTTCTGATTTAATTTTTGCACATTTCATTGAGCGGAGAAAATTTAATCGAAATTCATTAAAATTTGCATAAAATCAACCAGAAATTAAATTATTGGTTGAAGTTTTACAAATTTCTGATATTCTCAGTTTGAATTTTGTCCAATTAATGCAAAATTTTCCCTTGAATTTTCTATTGAATTTTGGGAAATTTTAATAGCATATTTCTATAGTTTTCAGAGCATATGCATGCATATTTTTAAGTTTTTAAGAGCATGAACTTCCGTGCCATAAACATAACACTTGACTTCAAAATCAATACCTTTCCAGCGATAACTCCATTGGTACTGCACCGGTAGGTTCTACTTCCTCGGCAAAAACATGACTGTCTATGAGCAAAAGCCGCACATGGCTGATGACTCCGGTGAGGTGTTGACAAACCCTAGCTCGTTCTTCCTCGGTCCAATGGGCCACAGGCTGAGTGACACCTGCCTGATGTTTGGCCCAAGTGAGCACAGCCCTCCAAACGTCTTCTTCTTCCAACGACAGCTGAAATTGTTTTGTTGTTAAATGTTATAAAGTGTAATAAAAGGGTGAAAAGCTACTTACAAAATCTGAGGAAATGAGCTGGGTCAGAGCGTCTTTTGTCAAGGAAAGAAACGCGGCAGTTTTGATGCATTCCGTCGCATTCTCGCCGATGTATGCGATGCACCTGTCGACGAAAGAACGACTTCCAGTTTTAGCACCTGTTAATTAAAATAAATATGAACAAATGAAAAAATTGTAAGTTTAAAGGCGAGCGCGGGTGTTTTACATGTGTATAGTTATCAATAGAAAAGAAATAGGTACACTACTTGCAGTTTACTGATTTCATACCATACATGAATTTTATAATTAAAAATTAATAATTTTCTAAAATTCCCCAAAATCTTGATAATCCAATGGTAAAAATTAAAAATCACCTAAAAATTGTAATGAAAGCAACATCTTCATGACCCATAATCATTGAACTCCATTTGTACACTCAAATTCCCTCATTCCTTCCTCCACAGCCCTAAAATATGAATTTTTCCATAAAATAATTTTTCAATTTTTTACTGTTTTTCATACCAAAACCATTTTATTTTAATTTTATCCCATTTTCCACATGCTTTTTTGCAGTCATTTTGTAATACCAAAACTCTGTTTCTTCGGTTTGCAGTATTCATTGCTGTAAACCCAACTATAAATAAACAAAATGAGCTGCAAGTAGACAAAATTCACCTGAGATTCTTTCCTGAGCTTCGATAGCAGCTGTTAAAAAAGTGCACGCGCTGTGCACGTTTAATGTTCCCGTCACATGATCTTCACACGAAGTCCGTAGTTCGTCCACACCCAGAGCTTGGGCCGTGAGCAGAATTTCGAACACAACGTTATCTTGTAACGAAATCTATATAAAGCAATTGATGAAAATTAATAGGTGTTGAATTGGGACTCGTGAAATATTTTATCTCTGCAAAATCTTACTTTTCCCGTGTAAATATAAAACAAAACCTCCCTAAAAACATCTCCTTGGAACTGAGGTAATCTGATGGGGGTCGGCGTACCTGGAGCACTCGGTGTCACCGTGGCTCCTGGAATTTTACATATTTCTCCTCTCTTGACGTTCTGGAAACTTTTACATCTGTAACAAAAACAAATAAACTGATTTAAATAAATAAAACCCCTAAAAGAGGAATAAGGAAAAAAATCCCTGATAAAACACAAACAAAATTAATATCTTGTTTTATTTACTAACTTGTAAGTAAAAAGCAAAATTAGCGCGGGATGACTTTGGTGGTCCTAGGGTATATCTGCACTTAAATAATACGATTTTACATTGATCAGACATCAGACACACATGATGTGGGATTTTTATGGAATCCTCTCATCGAGCTAAGGTCCCCAGTGGCTACTATAGTCAGCTGAATCCAAAAATAATGTTGCGAGGCCCAACTTCCGTGTGCAACATCGCAAAAATCGCGATTGAAATTTCCGATATGTCCAAAACTTAATCTATTATGTGCCAATTGTGTTATTAATGGTATCGGTAATTACTTTAACGATATTTAAATTAGTTTAACACGGGTACAGTAAATCAGAGATTAACGAGTTTTAAATTGACCTCTTGCACTTGCTTTAATGAGGTCGATGTAGGAGTAACATCAGTAACGTTATAAAGTGAAACTGCCTTTCAGGCGGAGCGTTTAGGTTTGACCTCAATTAACTATAAAATGCCTCTTGAACGAATTGTTACTCCGCGGTCGATATCTATGTTGGACATGACGACACGTGTCCTACTCGTTAATCGGTCATTAAACATCAATGAGGGAGGAATGCACTCTGATCCTTCCGGCATCCTCGTGTGTGATGCAGTCACCTTTATCGACTTTATCGACTTACCGAGCTATAAGAATTATTCTGTGAGCGTAAATTGGCGTTTCTTCTCTTCCAACGATGAAAACAACGTCGGAGAATTCTCGCTCGTCTGCCAAGCGTTGGAGATCATCGATAAGACGAGTCACACCGTTGCAAAGGTTTTTGTCCATTGCTGTAGGCGTCATTCGTGTGCCCATCACACTGAAAGGAGATGATCAGACGAGATGAGCAAGTGACGAATGAAAAATAAACAGTGCTTCTATTAAATTCAGTGTGAAAACAGGTTTCCCACTGATTAACTAAAATTTATTATAATGGGTTTTATTTACGGACACCTGTAAAAATAAACATAGTCAATAAGATTGTGTGTTGGAAAAACGTGTGGTAGGTATAAAAATGGGTTAACGTATACTGTTTTGGAGGTAACATTCAGTTGAAAAATGGAAAAGGGTAAAAGTAAGGAAAATCAAAATTCACTTTTTTCTTTTTATTTTTTTTTGGGGAGGGGGAGGGGGAGGGATATTCAATGTAGGAAAAATTTGTTTAATGGGAAAATTAAAGTTTTTTTTGGAGGTGAAACAAATGGAGTCATTATGAATAAGAAATAGTATCTATAACAAATATTACACGAAATTTTTTAAAATTTGTTATTTACTGAAACGATTTTGAATGTTTTAAGTCCCATATTTTATTAAAATTTGATTTTTTTCAAACCTTATCATCCAATCTATACACAAAATTTTGAATTTAACATCCTCTGCCTTCGAATAAATCATATCACCGGTCCATTTTTTTTCCAAATCTGCCAGTGTCTGGTGGACTTTCTGAAATTCCATCATAACCGCTAATCAATTGAGAAAAAATAGACATTTTCGTAGGTAATTATGGGGATTTGTAAGACTCTACTTTGATCAGACACACATGACGTGGAGTCTCTTTGGAATCCTAGTCCAACCGAGTCCAAAAATCATATTCCCGGCCCCTAAATCCGTGTGCAACATCTCGAAAATCGCGATTGAAATTTCTAATTCATGGATATTTTACTTTTATCAGACACACATGACACGGAATCCTTTATAAATCCTCTCATCAAGGCAGAAATTTAATTAAAGAAATTTACAGTTCATTCTTTCTAGTTTCATGTTTACATTTACTTGCAAATTCCTTAAATTTCTTTACTGTAAATATTCAAGAAATTATTTACCTTCCATTTCCCGGATTCCCATCATCGCACCAAAACAAATTCATAACTTAGATTTAGAAAAAGAATTTCCAATTAAAACAGCATTTTTTACCACCAATATTTTATTACATAGACAATCGGGCATCATTAAAGTATTAAACAAAGTCATTCGACATTTAAAATAACTTTCAAACAAAATTAAAAGAAAAATAATTTTAAATTTTAAGTAAAAACAAAACAAGTAGGGGAAAAAATTCCACCAAACAAAACAAATCCTTGACCCTTTTCTCCCCCATTGAGCTTGACCTTGGTAACGACTCCCTAGCAACCCAGCAACCAACATGGCCACAGGTCCAAAGAAAGCACAAAGACGAGTCAAGGAATGTGTAACTCTATTTCCGATGACTTTGATCGTAATCCAAAGCGGGAAACGACGTGTAAAGTTTCTACTCACTCCGAGTTATGCGAGGTTTGATCCCGTTGTTATTTTCTGGCTGTAGGAAGTAAGTTAAGGAAGGGTAACCGTCCCAAGAGACACGGAATGCTTGGCTGACACGACGCCGGATGTGATTTCAATGGAGTGGAGCGCATGCGTCCTCATTCAAGATTCTTTTCGAGGGGTGTTTCAGAGGTGTGGTTCCTCGTTATCCTGTGGAACCGACTCTTTACTTCGGTTATAACGTCAATTCGCTTATAATGTCAAATTTTATTTTTTTCCCTGCTGAACCTTTTCTAAAATAATACAAAAATTACTGGGTTGTAGCGTCAGCCCTCTCTATAACGGCATAAAATTTCGATCCCTCCACGCACCCCGAACTATAGATTATAACGTCAAAATGAGAAAATTTCCAATAAAAAACGAAATAAAAATAAAAATTACCATAATACCAATAAAGAAATAAGTGGAAAGGGGCTGCAAGGGGCAGCTCGAAACCGGCTTATTGCATCACAATGACGTTAACGGCGGGTTCGGATGTTACGACACCCTCGTATAACTTCACGTCACTTTTTCCCTGTCCCAAAAATGACGTTGTAAGAGGGTGTTTTTCTTAATATCAGCAGGTACCGTATTCAATTTTATTGAATGTGAAAACGTTATTCAGTTTTGGGATATTTTTGTTGCTCGCATTGCATGATTGTATAAAGTACGGTAATAGGAATTCATCATATTGTACAATATGTTGCATGGGGAGGGGAAAAAACTTCATTCCAAGCCCTACCTGTTTGAGGTTTCCCCCAATTTGTGGACTCACAAGGGTCTTGAAGCTAAAATAGCCCAAGCCCAATGGATGAAAAGTTGGATTTTATAGGATCAAGAAACTACGAGTACGTATACACTGAAGTTTGGCAGTTGGAGTGGAATGAAGGGTGATTTCAGGAAGTCAATGCATGAATGCAATCATGCAATGTGTTTTTCGAAAAGGGGGAAGTGAGGGTATGCATTCCAGGAAGTTCAATTTATTCATTAAGAAGCAATAGAAGAAGTATATATTTTTCAACATGCTGCATTCCAATAAGATTAGGTACGGTATAGTTTTTTTGTGATGCACTCATGGCATTGCTGTTTTATGATAATGACAATGTAATTTTGTTGTACAAGTATTAGGGAAGTAATTTTTAAGTTTCTTAGAAATGGAAAGTGTATGGTACTAATGAGTAAAATAAAAAATGAACTTTATTGCATATATAAGAAGTATTATACATATTGATATTTTGACAAAATATACAAGTAAAATAATCATGACATAAATGAAGTTTATTTTAAAAAAAAGTGGCAAAAAAAGATGCAATAAAGAATTAAATGAGAAACATGACAATGTTGATACAATAAAAATTACTCAACATCTGCGATTAAAACATTTAACTTGATGAATAGATGAATTGCTGAATAGTGAAAATTATGAAAATTATGCAAAAGGCGGTTGAAATCAGGTAAAAAAGATATTAAAATTACCCCCATCCCACATACAGTACTTCACTGCAGGTAAGCCACTTTCCTGCATAGCTGGGATGGTATGATCTATTCTCGAATGGTAGTAATGGTTTTTGGCTCGATTTAAACCGAATTTGCATAATTTTCCCTTAAAAATATTAATTTCCTCCCTAAACAACCGGACGTATGTTATCATGCTGGTACATAATCATACAGTATAAAAAAACAAGTAAACAAGTTTAAATAATAAAAAATAGCAATGTGTAAAACATTCTTAACTCGTGACAATCAACTCCCAGAGATAAAAAAAATCTGTTCCTCGGAAGGAGGTTCCAGAGGCATGAAAACAACATTTTCGAGAAGGAAAAGCGTTTGGTAGAATTTTAATTATTTGGTTTTCTGCCCGAAATTTTATACTATACTTCGAGGACACAGGCACTCGTTTTAGAATGTGGAAAAGTGATGCTTAAGTCAAATTTAACTCATTGGATTTGCAGTAAGGAAAGTTTTTTTTGCAGATGCTGAGAAACTTGTGTATTTGAGGAAAATGTACTAAAATAGACGATGATTTTCATTTGATGTCATTCATGATCCGATTTGTGATTCTGATTTTGTTTTGTTTACTGTTCGTCATTTTCTTTTAGAGTTCACGAAATTTTCTCATTTTCGATTTTGTTGCTATGGTAGTCCTCAGCAGTTGGGCTTCATTGCAAGTTTTTTCTGAAGGGTCTTTGGCTTTGTGTGGTTTAATAAAAAAAATAAGATTATTTTATGAGTGTTTTTGGTTTTTGGTTTCTTATTCCTATTCTAGTACCATAAAGGTGGGTTACTTTGATCGGAGGGCGATCTTTGATCATGAATGTTTTTTTTAACTTCGGTGTGTAATAATTAGTGTAATTATCTGTTTTTTTAATACTATATACGGTATACAAAATTTAAAACCACTATTTTGACATTTCTAAGAACATCTGATAAGACTAAAATATATTTTTTAAAATGAAAATTGAAAATCAAGATGGGTGCAAGAATGCTAAATTCAGTAATTTCTATCTTGCAAACTAAATATTTTTTAAAATACCTAAACTAATCAAAGTTGGCTTGTAAAGCAGGTTTAGTTAAGAAACCAGCAGAAAAATACAAATTTACATGGGTGATCGACTTTCCTCCACCCATTGCCAAATTTGATCATATAAATTTTTTTTTTAAGTCTGGGAAGACAAATAACTAAATTTTCTGAGCTGAAACTATACAGATCAAGCCTCAACATTAAAAAAAAAATTCATGACTCTATTCCTGTTTTTCACCGAGTTAGCAAAGTTTTCTAAAACAGTGATCAAAGTAACCTGCCTATGTTTGTATTCTTGTTCTTCCTCTGGTCCCGCTAAATGACTTTAGCTGTCGCTGGGAACCTAAACGGTAATTTACAACTATACTATACGGTACCATAACTCATTTCAACGGTATATCATCGTGAAAAAAGGTGAGATGAGATACATGAGCTGCCAACACGCACATCATAGAGTTGCAAAAGTTAATTAAATCGTCCATTACGCAACAGCCATCTGCTCTCAATTTCAAAACAATTACTCGATGACCTCGAATATAACGTAAAACATCTCTTAAACACAACGTTTAAATGACAAATAATTACTTTTACGCAAATCGTGATTAATAACCAGCTAAGAGAGGGCGCACCCGACACACCCAGCATGTAATTTAAACATCATTATCGCCAACTGGGAGCAACTTGTCGATTGCATCACTCGCGAGTCGTGATGGTAACAACGAACAGACACGACGCGGAGAGGCGAAACTCGCCGCCGTTTCGCTGTCTATCTTTTGCTCTCGCTGCCATCCGATACGTCGGGGTCGCGGTGAGTTTCGGGTTGTGCGTTTGGCAAGTTTCTGAGTGCGTCACGAGATATGTGGAAGAGCCGATCAGTTTTCGCGTGACTCAGGCACACGTTTTGAACTACTCGTTTCCTGCCATCACCATTTGCCCCGCTACTTCCAACTATACTTTTGATTTTGGATGGAGATTTCAAGAAAAATGCGAGATGGACGAAACGTGCAAATCGCTCGGTCCGAAAGATCGCATGGATTATCCGTTCGAGAGACTGAACATGACTCTTCTGGATCTGTGGAACAATTGGGGCAGTAATCCTACCTTTGATTGGGGAGTCAACGTGAGTACCGTATACTCTGTAAAATTTTGTTTCGAAAATCAGTAGCTCCCACATGTTATTCACCTCTTTAATTTCTTATTGTGCCATAATTCTTATTGAAATGTATATTGCTTACAACATTCTTAAAATCAATTTTCTTTTTTATTACTGTAATATGGAGGCAACAATTTTTTGAAAATTCCCAGCATTTATTGATTACTGTAATGGCAAGTACTGTGCTGATCACTTTTTTTTTTGGAAAACTTTGCTATAACTTGGTGAAAACCAGGAATAGACATGAATTTTTTTTAAAAGTTGAGTCTTGGGCTGCAGTTTCAGCTCAAAAAAATTTTAAAAAAAATTGTTATTTGTCTTCTCAGATTTTTTTTTAATAAACTTCTGTATGATCCAAGTTGGCAATGAGGCTGGATAGGAAAGTCGATCATCCGTCTAAATTTGTATTTTTCTGCTGGTTTGTCAACTAAACCTGCTTTACGAAGCAACTTTGATCAGTTTAGGTGTTTTATAAAAGGTTTAGTTTTGCGAGATAAGAAATTACTGACTTGCACGGTCATCCATCTTGATCTTGATGTTCTAACGGACGGTTATTTAAAATAAAAATGTTTTAGTCTTACCAGATGCACTTAGAAAGGTCTAATGATTTAAAAAATTTTAAATATTAAAAAATAGATAATTAAAATAATTATTATACTCTGAAGTTAAAAACGCATTCTTGATCAAAGATCGCCCTCGGATTAAAGTAACCCGCTTTTACGGTAGTGCAGTTTGGGAATTTAAGATTAGGAAATCTCTCCATGGGCTACCAGAATATGTTGCGGGAGTGAGTTATGATTCATTCTGTCCCTTGTTTTATGTAAAACTTGATCAGTTATCACTGCAGTTGATGAGTGAGGATGTATACAGGGCCTGACCTATACAATACAATCGCCAATAACTATGTTTAAAACCCAAAACAATTATCCTGATTCGCGAAGTCAGATAGTGCGAGAAGATGTGTATGCCGTTGGATAGATGCGACATCTTACAATTTGAAATTATAAAATTATAAAATAGATTGAATATTAAATGTGTTATTGAGAGAACAATCGATGGAAAAGCAATTTGACGCGATGATTGATAAGAGGAGGAGGCAGGACAGAATGTGTGTGTGTAATAACGACAACGCAAGCACTCAGAAAAATAACAGTTCACACCAGAATAAGATAAGCAGTTTGATTAATTACTGTATTACCCCGGCCAAAAAGAAATGTAGGCCTTGCCCCATAAAAGGGGAGAAAGCTTTACATGCAGTAGTAGGCATTACCTGCAATGCTTCTCCTGAGGCCAACTTTTCTTTTTGGCCCGGGTAATAAGCTTACGGTACATGAAATGAGCTTACTTAATGAGATTATACAGTAGGTACCTATGTAAAATTATTTGAGATGTTTTTATTTATATCTATAAATATTTGTCATTTGCTTAATTGGGAGATTGGCGTCTATCTCCAAATTAAGCAAATTCCAAATTAAGCAAATGACAAATAAAAAATGTAAGCAGTACTCTTTACATTTTTTATTGCTTCATATTTCCGCAGTGCAAATTCGCCGTAAACGAGAGTCGGTGCATTGGGAATGAATGGCTGTCCATGCAGGACGTAGACACTGCTTCCGGTAGATGCAAAATCTTTTATTCCGATTTAAAATGGCACCTCATCGGGAAAGCTTGGGTTTGGTGGATTCGCATGAATAACACGGACTTTGTCCCCAAAGAACCGGACACCGGATATTACATGGTAAAGTCTTGTATGTGTGTCAGAGAAATATTTCGAATTTTTAATTTTTATTTTGTAGATCAATTTCGACCCGATAACTGTGGTTCTGAAACAATTCGTTCCGAGATTGTATCTCGAAGACAATGCCACGAACGAGATCGAAGTAGCATTTGTAGAGGTAAATAAAGTCTATTCTTTTTTGTTTTTACCTTTAACTCTCGTTTGTTTTAGTATAAATACCTAAATACTAGTCGGCATCAATGCCTGTCTCCAGAAGAAGAAGTCGAGTGTCTCAACAACTGCAGTGTTTCAAATTTCCTCAGTGCAAAACCCGATTGCAAGTGAGTTTTAATAATACAAAATTCAAGATTTTTAAACTTTTCTTTTGGTACCGTACTATTACACTACAAGATGAGTTAGAATAACTTATCACCTGAAATAATTTTTGAACTAGACCCAATTTCAAAATCTATTTCGTGCATCATATAGGAAATTTGGGGTGGGGACTAAGATGGTGTCCTTAAATTTGACATTTAAGGTCATCTTCAAGGTCATCCTTACTATATCTCCAGAATGATGATGGCTAGA
>JAQFZO010000675.1:0-21691 GCA_034695885.1 Geophilus flavus | reverse complement strand
TAAATTAGTTTGAGTTTTTTTTTTTTTGGGGGGGGGGGGGAGTTGTTGTTAGGATTTGAAAGTGTAAACAAGAATGTTTGTTGACGATGAGGGAAGGTTTAGGTTTGGGTTTTGGGAAGAAGAGATTTGAGAATTGAGAATTGAGATGGAAAATAGATAATTTTGATCCATGAATGGTTATTGGTTTGGTAAACATGAGGGGAAAAGAGGTGTTAAATGTAAACAGAAATTGTATTTTTGGTTGGCAGGTGTGGGTGAACTTTGTTATTACGAATTGCGATAAAATAAAATTAATGTTTTGATGAAATTGATTGAAAATTTGAAGTTTCGTAATAGCGAAATTTTATCATTAGGAAATTTCAAATTTACAAACCTCGTTATAACAAAATATCAAAATTAGAAGACCTCGTTATTACGATAGCTCAATTACAAACCTCGTTATAACGAAATATCAAAATTAGAAGACCTCGTTATTACGATATCTCAATTACAAACTTCGTTATTACGAAATATCAAAATTAGAAGATGTTATTATGATATCTCAATTACAAACCTCGTTGTAACGAAATATCAAAATGAGCAGACCTCGTTATTTCGAAATATCAAAATTAGAAGATGTCGTTATTTCGAAATATCAAAATTAGAAGACCTCGTTATTACGATATCTCAATTACAAACCTCGTTATGACGAAATTCAAAATTACAAAATCTCGTTATTACGAAATTTACGCCCCTTGATGTTGTTCGTATTGGCGAGGTTGTATCTGTTTGTGTTTATCTTTAATGCTTAAGATAAAGTAAATGTAAATGGTATGAAAAAATCGTCAATGTTCCCTTTCAATTTAAAGTTTTCATCAAAGGTTTGCCGCAGTCGACCCCGGAACTTTTTTATTTTTTCTTCTTCTTCTTCTTCGGTCGTGGTAAAGGTACTACGGACCCGAAGCGAATTTGTCGAGGATTCGAATGCCGGCAGCGCACGGTCTCTGCGGGATAAGGGTTGCGAGGTATGGTCGAAAAACTGATTAGTTACGACAACAAAAATTGGAAAGGGAAGCCGTGTACGTATGGATTTCCGGCAAATCTATAACAGTTAAACGAAATAAAAATATTTATTAAAAAAAAATAAAATTAATAATAATAAATAAAAAAAAATATATATATATAGAAAAAATTAAAATTTTAGTTTTATTGATAAAAAAAATAAGAAAAAATTATTTTTAGGCTTGGATCAATGATGAAAACAGAAAATAAATTTCCACCTTAAAAAATTGTGTAAATAAACGAAGGAAAAAAAATTGTTATTTAGAGACAAAAAAATTAAAAAAATTAAAATTTTAAATTTATTGAAAAGAAAATTAGAAAAAAAATTAAATCAATAAAAAAAGTTATTTTTGGCTTGGAACAATGATGAAAAGAAAAATTTTTCTGTTTGAAAAAAAATAAAAATTTTAATTTTATTAAAAAGAAAGATAAGAAAAAAATTAAAATAATAAAAATAGTTATTTTTAAACTTGGATCAATGATGAAAACAAAAAATAAATTTATCCCTCAAAAAAAATTCTATAAATAAAAATAAAAATTTTTTCATATTTTTTTCAAAATAATTTTTTATATTTATATTTAAAAAAAATTTGTTTAAATAAAAGATTTAAAAGGAGTGACTAAAATGGTATTTTACATGAAATGGGTGGGATCGGGGGAAGGTAAATCGGCGATCCCGCACGATCAAACGATCAGTTTGTCGTAAATCAGTTTCCTTCGACTGGCACGCGGCTGCGCGAACTTCGTTTCCCGGATCAATAAGGACGTGGAACCTCGTCGCGGGCAAACTCAGTTGGCGGCAGAGCGGCGAGCGACTAGAGCCGACTGACTCATGCTCCCGTCTCTCCACCACCAGAGTGCTGAACACGACCACGTCGTCTTCTTCTGACGGATATTCACACACACGATGACCAACTCGATTGACCAGTGGATACGACGTGCCACGCGTCCACTCGATGTTGCTGCATTCTTCCTTCATTTCTTACTTCTTGCATCACAAGGTAAAAAAAAAAAAATTTGTAAAAAATATTTATTTTTATTTTTATCGGTCACATTTGGGATTTTCGCTTTTCTCACTTGTTAAAGAATTAATTAGCGGATTACTGGTTGATGAATAAATAGCTGTAAAGGTCGACTATTAAGGATACGGGTTGGGCAGTAAAAGCGGGTAATTTGATGGTGGTGACGAGCGAATCTTCATTTCCGTTTCGGTGAGAGGTGGAGCTCGTGACCCCGTTTGGAACGGATTGTGTACTTTTGCTCGTGGACGAGGGTCACGCGGGACAAAAGGGGGTGTTTTTAATAATAAATGATAGAAAGAATACTGTATGATTTTTGTATTAAGCTACTGGGGTTTTTTCACCTTTTTGTGTTGAAATTTCCACCTTTTGATTAGTATTTGTTCTAAAAATCGATTTTTTTTTTGCTGCTCTCTCTCTCGTTTTCTCTTCTGTTCTGTGTATAGTTGGGAAATGAGTTATTTTAGGTTTTTTCCTTTGGGTTTTGTTGGTATATTGGCCGTTGCAATTAATGGGGCGCTGTGTGCATGATGCGTGGAATAAGTGATTTTGGTGATGATGATTGTTTGGGGATGGATGGAAATTACAGTAGTTTTTTTGGGGGGGTTTTTTGGTGCATTCTTTTCCGTTGTACGTAATACTTCTGAAACACCATCCCACCTTGTAATACTTCCAAAAGTAACTGCACAAGTCTCCCCCCGGTTTATAAATGACGTAATAGTGATGATTATGACCGCCTCTTCGATCAAACTTTACCAAAAATGAAAAACGAGAAAACATGAATGATATTTTTTCTTTTGGAAAAATTGGACTTTTATTGATAAATTTTGAAAAAAATTGGAATTTTATAGAATTTTTTTTTTGGTAAAAATGGATTTTTTTTTTCAAATTGGAGAAATAAATTTTTTTGGAAAAATGGAAATTGTAATGGTAAAATGAAATTTTTTTTGGAAAGAGATTTTATTTTCAAATTCTTTTGGAAAAATGGAAATTTTTTCCGAATTTGAGAATAAATTTTTTTGGAAAAATGGAAATTGTAATGGAAAAATTGACATTTCTGTGGGTAAATAGAAATTTTGCATGGATAAATTGAAATATTCCTGAAAAAAAAATTTCCCCTCCCCATCCGTAAGGTTTTGTCACACTTTTCTTAGCCCATTCTTTCTTGGCTCCTTATGGAAGAGTGAAATAAGAAATTTTTACAACCGTACGTAATTCGGTTGGTTTTGAAATTTTACTTTATTTCCTTGAAATTGTTTGCGAAATTTAACAGCAAGATAAATTGGGTTCGAGTCTACCCATGCCGTAGCGTAAGGTATATGTGTGTACGCGTTCATACGAGCGAAACTAATTTCCAACAGACTTGGAAATGAAATGAGTTAATGCGAATACAAATGTTTACGAGTGTGCTATGAAACCTGCATTTCCTGGTTGCATAAAATGTAATGGCGCAAATTTATTTTAAAGGACGAATTTAATGGATTCTAATAATTACTGCATTAGAAAATTGATATTTCGGGTTTTATAGTTCGCTAAATTGAAATGTAACTTGTTAATTTTCATTTTATTAATGTCGTTAGTGGACCGCCTCGTGTCGCTAAGAAGCCAAAACTTGTTTACGGTTGCTCTAGAGACGCCGTCATTGTTATGACGCAATGAAAAGCCTCTAGGATGATCCAGGGCAACGTAGCGATTGTCGAGAACAAGAATCGATCAATTGTCGACAGTAACAATTGTGTGACAATCGGGTTTCAGAGATCGGAGCATTGTTTCTCCACAATACTTTTCTGTTGTTGTTGTTGTTGTTGTTACAACAATGATGCAAACAATGAAAGGACGATTTGAACAATGGAAACATTTTATCATTGTTTAAAGTGTAATTCGAAATGGAGCTGCAAGAAATAATCGATTGTCTGTCGACAATAACAATCGATATGAGCGATAAGAAGAGTTATTCTATCCACAATACTCGGTTAGAGCAGTCACAACAATAACGAACAATGAAAACAAACCAGCCAACAAGAAATAAAATATACCGAAACCTAACCCGAACACGCCCTCATATACCTCGTTGGCGCTAGACACCACCCAGATGTAGGCTATAGCTTATTGTTAGCTTATTTTAAGCTAGCATGTTTGCACTCGTGAAGGTAAAACTTGTTTATCCAGACATGAATAACTGAGTACAGTAAACGGAAAAAGGAAGTACAATGCATCCAGAAAGGATTGATCCATATTTTAAACATGGCTGCAAGAGTAATAACAGTTGGTCAGTTTGGATAGATGTGACTTGCTTTTACAACTATAATGGCCTCTTTGTATAGAAGCAAATTGCTGCAATAACAACAATGGCAACATTCGCAAATTTTCACTCGCAATGCATTCTGGGTAGAGGATTGAGCTAGCTAACGGCATGGCGTCAATCTAACTTATCATTTAAGCTGGCTTGATTTAAGCTATACAGTACGTGCTTTCTCACCTGACTTTAAAACTAGCTTTGAAATTTAAGCTATAGCTTAAATTTTGTAGTGCGAATGAGGTAATACGTATTGCTATTTATTTGCCATCTACAGATCGTGAGCCACGAATCATCGAAATCCATTGGTTAATTTTAAAGTAATGAGGTACGCACAGACATATGAATACAAGATAGTAAAAACTGTCATGAAATGTATCGGGTATCGACAAAATACCAAATAACCCGACTCACTCTAAAAACAATTTGCTTGAGCCAATACAAATGCAAGTTGACTCAACCGTAAAAAAGGCAACAACCAGGAAATTTCTTGATATTAACCACCGACTATAGTAGAGTTAACAACCAAAAAGTCTTGGTTGTCTCTCAGGGGTCTTTCGTTTGGTCCTCCGAGAACCGCGATTGGAGAATTTTTCCCAGAAAATTCGGTGAAAAAACACCAAATAAAATTCCATTTTTCACCCGTGTTTTCAAAACCCGGAAGTGGTATACTTGGATGGAGGCGTTATTTTTCCTAAATCAACTCCATTTTGGAAAACGGAATTAACTGGGAAATTCTCCCTGGGAGACAATAGAGAAGTCTTCGAACAATAAAAAAACGACAGCAAAGACTGAGACTATACTGCTCTGTAGTTAAAAAACAGAAATTTTGGATCTCGCGGTCTAAACGAAGAACCTTTAGTCAACTAAATCTTTTTTTAGAGTAACCCTAAACCACACTATAATCCGACTACTGGTTTCAGTTTCACTTTTGCTTTTCCCTTTTCCCAGACTTAAACTCCCCCCATCCAACACAACCCATTACATCTTTCCAAATCATCCACAATAAATTAAAAGCAATTACATATAAATCAAACCAATTTCCCCAAACTATATACATTTAAAAAAAAATTCCACCTTACCCTCTGCTTAAATCTCGCATCCATCTCGCCCCATGAGATTTTTTTTTGTGTACAGTATTAATGGGGTGTGGATGAGGAATAATAATTTGAATATTAATGATTTTTTTTCTCTTTCCTTTCCTTTCCCTTCCCCCGTGCATTTACATTATAAGCTGCCGGTTCGATTAAGCATCGGTTTGGTCGGTATAAACTAGGCAAAAGAGGGAATTAAGCGCGGGCAAAAGAGGAAATGAAGAACCAGCTGAAAATTTAAAATGGTAATGATAATTAGAGTGGTCGGTAGCCGCTTATTTTTGCCTGATTAATATTAATTAGTTGAAGGGGATGATTAATCGTTTAATAGACAATTCGCGTGCCGAATCGGAGGGATTAAGGTTTGTAAGGTAATTAGCAATCACAGGTGTTTTCTTGCAAGAAGACGCAAGCGTTTCTCATGTAATTCACGTGCAAGTTATTAAAATTTTGCAAGGCGCTTTTACGATCGGTGTGTGCTTGCGGCATCATAAAAATTGCGGTGAATACACAACAAGGCTTAAAACAAGGGATTATTGTTGTTTTCGGGATGTATGTATTGTAAGTTGCTGTGCAGGGAAGTTGAAGTGGAGGAAAAATTGGTTTGGATGTGGAGTGAGTGAGTGCGTTTGTATGGTGAAGGGTCGAGGTATGAAGCGACAAAGTGAAATCTGATGAGAAATTGGTGGTGTTGTTTTGAAGAATGCGTTTGTGGGTGCAGTGAACTTTGGAGTGTTTATGATAAGACACCGGAGGAGACTTTTGCACACGAAATTAGATTTTGTTTTTCGAGTTAGCCGCCGTGAGTGTTTTTTTTTTTGGTGGGGTTTTACTCTTGGGAGTCTGTTGTGTGGATCTCTGACTGAAAATGTCGGTGAGAGTTGGGAGTTTGGTGGTGGGAGGGGAGTTGTGGACGTTTGTCTTGGGAGGGTACTGTCTGTACAAGTATGTTGTTGCTGGTTTTTTCTGGTGAAGTGGTTTGATGGTATTACACACTTAAAAATAGATTTAGTGCTATAGCTGTGCTTTCAAAGCTCAGTCGATTCTTTCGATTTTTTCGATTCTTCCGGGTCGAGTGATCGGAAGTGTGTAGGATTATATGATGTAAGTTTTTCTATATCGTGTTTGTATGAGCTGAATTTTATTTTAGTTATAAAATAAAGCGTTTTCTACATAAAATATTTAAAGAAATTGAAAAATCAAAAGGAATTATTAATTTTTACTAAATTTCATCAAAATTTAAAAAATATTGTCGGTATTTAAATTGAGCTGCGTTCAAACTGCGCGTTTGATTAAAGCTTAGTCGATTCATAACAGCCTACGGGGGGTATGGTCGATTCTTCCAGTTTTCCCTATTCTCACGACCAGTAGAACAGGGCTTCAAAAGAGATAATCGAGACATCCAGACCCGCATGAAATGATCTTGCAAGACTAGAAAGTTTATAAGATTTAGGTTACATTTCATATGACTATTTCTGTTGAACATGTGAATACTTGTGGATACTTGCGCATACATATAGGATGTATGTAAATTACGGATAGATGGCACTGTGTACAAATACCTTTCTACCCACCCTAATTTGGGGATAAATTAGTCACTTCTTGTAAAATAACTAACAATTTCCTAAGAGGATTACCTATGGTAAATTTGCGGTAGCGATGGTGAAAAGTGTGCCGTTACCATACCGACATGAAGTAACAATGGCGACGAGTAGAAGCGCTGTCATTTTTAGCTTCTGTAGCAATAGCAATTGCCATAACGGCCGTACAATATACTTTTATTTGGTAGCACTTGCAACCCTGCACTCTTAAAAATTTCCGTGTATTTAAGGTGTAATTTTGTCCCAAATGAGGTACTGTTGAGGGTGTAAATAGTAAATTGCACAAACATGGTGTAAGCATGGTGTAAGTTGCAAATTGGCTACTGTTATTCGGTGTAAATTTTACACCTTCCTGGTGCAAGTTTAGAAATACAATACAAAACTTTGCACCACGAGGTGTAGCTTTACACTACAAGGTGCAGGTTTACACCAAAAACAGTAGCTAATTTGGGACAAAGTTTTACACCTTAAATACACGGAAATTTTTAAGAGTGTGGAATTAGGTCTATATAAGATAGTCATCCATTTAAATCACTATCATGATTTTTATTTGCCTAGATTTCACACTAGATGGCTATCCACACATTTCAGTCACATAGTTAAGGAATAAGATGCAACATTTCCTGCCAAATTCATACTCCAAATCCATTTTCCTGAAAAACTCGAAAAACTCATTTGAAATTGGATTGGATTGGATTTAAAATGGATGGCTCCTGTCCACTATCTAGATCTCTGTTTCCCTCAATTAAATTTCGCCATGAAATCCTTTTAAGATCTACTAGTATAAAAAGTTACAGAACCCTAATAGTATTTCCCCCCTCCATTATCTTTTTCCACTTCATTTTAAAGTCGAGATTTTCAAGTGTTATACTGTATGTAATTTTCTGCTGAACTCTTAAATCTTAATTAACTCTACCCTACCCTAGGGTTCTGCGAACACTGATGTTGGATCAAAAAGTGAAGTGCTCATTTTGAGATAATTGCACAAAATGGAACATTCCATATTGTAAACACCAATTTTGCCGTTCCTCTAAAAAAAAGTCGTTTAAAGCATAGTATCATTCAGTTTACGTAATGATAGTCTGGCAAGGTGGCCTGAAAGTTAAGGCTGACGTTGTACACACAGTTTTTGCCTTTGTGAAATGTTAAGGTTACCTTGAGTCGAATCTTTCCATCACCAATGTCGCATGGAAAAGTCGAATCGTTTCCGCTCCGTGAATCAGTTTGTCGACCCCGAACGAAATAGATCGACCAACACCAGTCGTGAAAGAGTACGTATGATTATATTTGTCATCTGCTCTAAGCCATTTGAAGTGTCAGGAATTTACACATTTTAAGTCATGCGTACTCAATTTTTAAGGATGAAGAATTCATCAATTGAAACAGTACCGTAGTCTCTTTGATGTAAAGCCTAGTATTTGTACACATTGTCTCATTCAGCCATAGTACAATGGCATTACAGGGAAGCCTGAAAAATGTTTAGTTAAAATTTGGGAAAACAATTTAAATTGGAATATTCCAATGATCCGAGCATGCGCAATCACAATGTGGCGAAATTTTTTAATGTCATGCAATCAGCGCCATCTAGTGACAAATTTCTAAGACAAGGCAAGACAAAACAAGACCAGATCAAACCATCTGAAAATTTCCATTTCACAAAAATCTTGGATCTTACCAAGTAAACAGAACAGAACATTCTCTTAACAAAAAGACAGAACATAAACCTCCAGTTACACTATACGGTTACGTTAGTGATTGCCATATAAGTGTGCGCTGCCTTTCGCTTAATGAAAATAAATGCCGTCAGAAGCTTTCGCAGTTCTCGTCCCCGAAGAATCGTGCAACTAACTACTTGTATTATGTCTAGTCTACAAGACTCTACACGATCATAATGTTGCATCATAACTTAACACACACTCAACTCACCCTAGCGAGGAAAAGAATAAACTCATCGACGTATAACACGGTTTGCGGTGCAACACACCTGAGAGAAAAGCGTAATTATGTCTCTCAGGAACGGAACATTAACAAATTGAGAAAATTTGTATAAGGAATTTTTTTCTCACACTCACTCGATGTTATGTTATGTTATGTAAACCAGCTTTGCACGCACAACACACACTATATTTCGACACTATCGCGCCGTGAATTTGAATGTTGCATATGTTCCAACGTGAAACGCGTTTTTTTTGAAAATTCAAAATGCATTCAGAAAGAAATGACAACCAACAACGGTACACGTGGCTGTAAAAATGGAGAAATGCAAACTGCTAACTTTGTATTAAAGGGGAAGTGCGAGTAGGTTTTTCGAAAAGAAATTTATTGACTTTTCCAGTTAATACCCATTTAAAAAAAAAAAAGGAAAATGAGAAGAGGGGAAGAGAATCAAAATCCAAAGTGTCTCGACTCAACCGTTTAATAAAGAATGAGAAAATAATAACAAAAAAATTAGAATAAAAATAAAAAAATATTTTTTCGATGACTTGCAGAGAAAACCACTTTTAGGGATGAAGCCGAAGCTTAAAACCGGCGGAAATGACTTTTTCGCTGCATAATTCCACGCACAAATAGCAGGAAAAAGCAAAATGGCTGCCAAGTCACTTGCAGCAGCGCACGACCATTAGAAGCCACATCAATAACAAGACCAACCAACCAACCAACCTCACAAAAAAAAAAAAATTGGTCACTCGACTTTGTGTGAGAGTCTGCGCAGTAAAATGTTTTGCTTGTCTTTTCAAATGCAGTCAGTCGGGGGTGGAGGGAGGGAGGGAAGAAAAAAAATTGCGTCGTTTTTCAACTACGTGATTTTGACATCGGGCCGACCACAATGTTCCTTGGTCCGGAAACGTGTCGTCGGTTGCCCGCAGTGTTGGCATACGGCCGGTTACTACAAACACACAGTCCAACTCGACCATAGAAGCAAAAGGCATTGCAGGCATTGCATGCGACACCATAATTGATGTCCGTTGTCAATCAAGGAGGGGAATTGTTCCCTATGTTGAGTAGGTAAAATGCAAAGAGCGATGCGCAGCTTGCATTGAATTTTGATTTATTTTAATGAAGCTACTCGCGAGTTATTGTGCAACTGCATCACACTCCACTTGTTTACTCGCCGTGACACGAAGCAGACGCTTGGTGGAAGTCGGGAGGGTGGAGGGAAACAATTTCACATAAAAGAGGAAGGAAACATGTCACGTGCAGTGCGCCAACTCCTTTTGAACAAGTCGAACGGAAGGAACGACGAAAGACGATGGCAACTGACACTTAGAGCCACTCGTCCCTTTACCCAAAATACACTTGTCACTTTATATAATGAGTTGTGAAGCAATTTGTACGTATAAGCTTTTTCCTTATTTCCCTGCCCCCCTTAAGATTTTTTTTAGGGGGGCGGGGATGGGGAATCTCGGGTTTCCGAGATTGTATACTAGATGTATTCATTTCCATAAATATACAAGTCGAGATCCACTTTTATCAATTTCCCACAGGTAAAGTTGGGTCGTGCTGAAACACGTTTTGTAATGATGAGGGGGTGTTAGTCGGAGGTGTAATGGAGGAAATTCTTTAAGGGAAAATGGGACCTTGTTGCATCCATTAGAAACGCGGGGTGAATCAATGCTTTTCAAAAAAGAAATTTTTTTTTTAAGAATTTTTTTTTTTTTGGTTGGTGAAAACGGTACATTTTGAATGAAAGAAGCCATTAGATTCTCGAGAATGTCGGTTGATGGCACTGTGCAGTTCTGTTCTCTCGGTGTTGAATGCCATCCATATTGGTGCCTCGATTTTTTTTTTTTAATTTTTTTTAATTTTTTATTTATTACTGTTTTATTTCAGTCGGAGTAAGTCGAGGTGGAGTGGGTTATTAAGGTTCGTAGATTGAGGTTTTTGATCGTCGTTTTGTGTCACGCAGACAATTTTTTTTTTACTTGTTTGTTTTGCGTTTAGAGGGAGAAATGACATGTCAAATGATGAATACGATGATTACTGTGTTTCTAAAGATGTGTGTTTAGGTTTTGTGTGTTTGGGTTTTATTGCTCGTCTTCTTTGGAGTTTTGTTTTGCTATTTTTATGAGTTTTTTGGTTTTTTTTTTGTGGATGATTGATTTTGTGTTAATGGTATTGGGTTTATTTTATGGTTTTTTGGTGTGTGTTGGGAGTAATGTGGTTTTTATTTCAGTTTTTCCACTCGAATAGCATAATGGCTCGTTATGTTATGCATTTTTACTGTGGGTCGAGTCACTCACTGGAATTTCGAGTGGGCGAGAATGACACTTCCGGTTTAGTTGGAGACTTGAAATTTTATGGGATTTTTCTATACACCCAAAGGTTGGTTCTGGGATGATTTGAAGTTTGTGCCATAACCGGAAGTGCCTTCTGTCGGGAAAAAGTGTCACTTCCGGTCGAGTTGGAAAGTTTGAGTTTTATGGGTTCGAAGAACCGACCGAGAGCTTGGATTCCACAGAATTTCAGACTTCCACCACAACCGGAAGTGTTCGAAATTATCATACTAACATGGGATTATAATGACAATTGCAATTTATTTATTTGTATTTCCCGCATTTATATTCATTATATTTATATCCAACCATATTTTGTATTTATTTTGATATACGATCGATCTCGTGCCGTTAAACATCTTCCAGGCAGTGAGAGAAGGCACTTCCGGTTGAGATGGACATTTTAAATTCTGTGGAATCAAAACTCCACAAAATTTCAGACACCCACAACAACCAGAAGTGCCCATCAATCATCTTCTGCCAGGCAGAAGTGTCACTTCCGGTCGAGTTAGAGACTTCAAATTTTATGGGTACAAACAACTCACCCAAACCTCAATTCCCACAAAATTTCAGACACCCACTGCAACCGGAAGTGACCTTTACAACGCCCTGAAAATTGCCAATTTGGCATTTTTAAAAAAAAAAAATTAAAAAGTTTTTTTGTTGATGGTTCCATTTCACGTGGATTACAAGCAACATTTCATTAAGCCCCACAGCGTAAAAAGCCCAGTATTATGTATTACAATAGTTGAGAATGATAAAAGAAAGGATTTATCATATTGAATGGCTCTTGAGAATGATTCACATCCATTCTTAGGCCAAGCAAGTAATGCAGTGCACTGCTTGAAATATGAAGCAGCATCGAGATAAAAGCAGCTAGGTTGAGACCACCACTCTCTTTTCTGAGTTATGGAACTCTAATAAACCATATTATTTATTTATCACATCCCAATCCCAAATTATGGAATTAAATTGATGAAAATTGTCTCTCGTCAATTATTAATAATTTATCGATTTTTTGATTTCCGTCGAAATTATTAACACGAGTCAAAATTACTCAACGTAAATGATCGATATTAGAAAAGCATCATTTTTGAGATTCGACGCAATTTGACGAAGCAGCTAAAAGCTACTTTTAGGCCATAAACGACTTATACAATTTTAGATGATGGAAAAAACGTCATTGAAACTCGATGGAATCGTTTGGGTCATAAAAACAGCTTTAAGCTCTCATGTAAAATGCAGTTTGCTCATCAAAAGTTGCGTCACTCTAGCACCACTAGCTGCTTTTAGGAAAAATAAATTTATTTGACCTTTGATGATGTTTTTTACGGCAGATGACGTTTTTTATGTCATCGAAAGTAATAACCAATGCATAAAAGCCACTTTTGCAAAAACTAGGTATTCCTAGTTTTTGCAAAAGTGGCTCATGTAAAAGTATTTAATTCGAGCACGTGCATGACCGACCCCGTGATTTCATCATGAATGGTGTCGAGTGTTGCCAGCATACCCTGGTGGTAATTACAGAAATACATGCCAATGCCAATGGCAAAAGCGAATGCCAAAATCCATTATCAATAGCAAAAGCCAATTCCTATGGCAAAAGTCATAGCTAAAAGCCAATTCATTCAATCATAAGTAGATTTTTATGATTGTTACACAAGCCACTTTAGCAAAAGTTGGATTTTTGCTTTTGAGATTGAATGCACCTAGTGGCTTTGCAGCAAAAGCATTTGTTTATTCATACCGATACCAATTTAAAAAAATATATATATATTTTTAATGGAAATATTTTCACGTCTTTTTATTTAGTTAGTTGGATTTCTATTAAATTGGCGGATGGTTTCCAGTAAGTTTGCCACTGACGTATCTCAACCCCAATCTCCCCTCGGTTTCTCATTTCTTCCTTGGCTCGCCAAAAGCCATGGTGGGGCCACCTGTCTTATCCCATTATAAACAGACCGCAAGCCTCCGGGAAAGTTCGGTTGTGGCAGGTAAAAAGGAAAAGGATTTTTTTTTCCGTTGAAAGAAAAAAGTAATCGATATTTATAAAAATAATTAGGGGATTTTAAATTATTCGTATAGAGCGAACATGTGCAGTATTTGCGTGCATAATGCAAAAAATAAAAAATTATAAATTAGTAATGGCAAAAAATTAAAAATTAATTTTTCTACTTATGAAGGTTTTTGGAAAGGAACTTGTAAAAAAAATCTTTTGATTAATATTTATATATTTACCTTGTAAATGTTTGTTAGTTATTCGAATGATTTTATAAATGTAAATACAGGTCGAATCTCGTTATAACGAACTCGAAGGATCGTTTGATGTTTTTCTTACAGTAAGTCGTATTGGAATATTTTTTGCATTTCTACTATATTTTAGAAACATTTGGTGTTAAATTTGATGTTGATATATGAACTTTGGGTACAGAGTAGAGGGTATTGATGTACAGATTTAGCGCTATCACTTACTAAATTTATACAGGAGGGCAGGGGAATTCGACCCCATGTTAACAAAACTTGTAATAGTCCAATGTGATTAGTTCACCCATAGCATGTAAAAGGAGAAGTAGGAAACTCCTTAGTTTCCCTGTTGCCGCCAGTGGTGGCACGGCTGTAGATTTTTACTGGATTTTTTTGGGGATTTAGAGTGTATTAGAGTGTTTACCCGTATAAAACGCCATTTTGTAGCTGTACTGTACCTGTACTATAGCTGTACAGCTATAAAAATGCTTTTTATACATGTAAACACACTCTAATACATGCTAAATCTCCCCCAAAAAAAACCAGCAAAAATCTACAGCAGCGCCACCACAAGCGGCAACATGGGAAACTGAAGAGTTTCCCTACTACTCCTTTTACATGTATGGTTCACCTAAATAAAATACTGTACAATAGAAAAAAACCCAACTTGTTCCCCTTGGCTCGGTTCGACATTGTTTTCGGACAAAGTTCGTTATAAAAAATTCATTATGACAAAGTTTGATTTATTATCATAAAAAAAATTGAGGAAGAGAGTGGACAATTGTTCTCCTGACTCCCCCCCCCAAAAAAAAAAATCCATGGCGCAAAAATCTCTATTTGCCATTTTCCAAAAATACTACCAACCAACAAAACAACTTCATCTGTGCTAACGAGCCCCCATACAGTAGGCTTCACCCCAACACAATTATTACCTTATCATTGAGAGTAAAAAAAACAAAAAACTAGTTAATTTACGAGAGATAACGATCAAACTCCATCCAAAACCCCTACAATAACATTTCGTGAACTCAACCTCATAAAAAAAAAACCGAGGGCACACACACATACGTATTGCAGAAAAGGTTCTCCATCCAGTTGATTGTTGACTCGATGCAGGTATAGTAAGCAAAACACACACGACGCACGACGAACGTCCATTAACCTAATGGTATGTAGTAAAGAGGGGGCAAAATTAATGAGGATCGTTTTCGAGTGTATCGTTGTCACCGACATGAAATAAAGCGAAATTTTGTTTAATATTAACCGTGATGGCAGTAATTATTCGAAGCCGGAGCCCTCGACTCCGAACGAGGATTCATCAGTCTCTGTCAAGTAACCCGCTTGATGAAATGTTGCCCCTGCGCCTTTTCCCTCGAGTTCTCTTCATTTGCGTGAAGCCCCCTGAAATACGAGTGCTATTTGCCACGCATTATACCTCTGACGATTCTTCTGCTTCGACGACTAAAGGGATTAAAAAGATGGCCACCAGGTGGCTCTTCTTATATTTATTAATAATTTTTTTTTCGAGTGTCATGTGATAGGAATTCAGTGTTGCATTGCTAAGTGGTTTTGGTGGGTGTACAGTGTAGTATATACTGTAAGAGTACCGTGGAGATGTGGTAATAGGAAGGACGTGTCGGGTCCACGAAGTCTCTTAAGAAATATCAAGTGACATCGTGTTCGTTTTTCGAGCGGGTAGGGCAGAGTTCAATTTCCTGGATCTGCAATCAAAACACGGAGAGCCCCCTGGCGTGGATTTTATTATCATGTCACCACCATACAGTTGGTGTGATGTACGAGTAATAACCACGCTCGTCACCAGGTGGTCTAGGTTTGTTTTCACTGCTGGGTTAAGCTTTTGGAGTTTATTTTTAAATCTGGTGGGGGAAGGGGGGAAGGGGGTATTGGGTTTGTGGGTGAGTTGGTGGGGGGCTTGGTAGGGGTGTGTTGGATTCAATAAGGGATTATTAGATTGGGATAAGAAAGTTTTTTTTAGTTGTTGTTGGTGTTTGGGTGTGTTGTGTTGTTTTTTTTTTTGTAGGGGAAATTGTTGAATGGATGAGGTTCTGAGGAAATTGTCGACCGATGTCGTAAAAGGTTTAAATGACGTAAAGTATCGATAAAAACACAATTTACGCACGTGCAACATGACATAAAACTCTGAGAATGAAAATATCAAGGTATGAAACACAAAACAACATAAAACACGGAGCAAACACTAGAAAAACACAACAGAAAACACACAAACAAGTGTGAAAACAGCTCAGAAAACATTAAAACAATGAAACAACACAACAGAAAACACTAACACAATAAAAACTCAACAGAAAACATTTACAACACAACACAAATAAATCACAACATTAAAAAAAACACGTCACAAAGCTCTAAAACAATGAAAACACCAAACTATAAAAAACACATCACATAAAACACCAATAAAAACACCATCCACATACATCACAACACCTCTCAACAAACTTCACAACATAAAAAAACGAAAAATTTTCCAACCGTTTTAACACTGCAGTGAAACCTGCCCAACCCACACACAACACCACATTTTATCAACCAGATCTAAGGCCAAAACTTCACCCATAAATAAATAATTCTAAAAAAAATGGATGAATGACAAAACCAGAAAGAAGCAAAAGGTCATTTTCCCTTTAACAGCCTTTTTTCTCCTCCCTCTCTCTCTCTCCTTCTTTCTCACATGTTTACCACAAATAATACCAACAAAGAGATGTGTGGACAACTGCCCTCATTGCCGGTCCTCAGAGACGCACACACTCGAGTCTAGAAACAAAACCACAAACAACTTAAAACAAAACAATTTCAAAAACATAAACAACTTTAAAGAACACCTTGTACCCAATTTAGCGTGCATTGCAGGGAAGCAAAACCAAATGTCCATCAAATCATGCAAAATTGGCGGTGTGTTTGTCTCTATCGTGGCGTGAAATTTCCACTTAGATTAATAAGCAAAATATGATTTAAACGAGTTTGGGGTTTGAAGGGCAGTGTCGAGGTGATATTTTGCAAAGTTGTCGACCCAACCCACTACATACACCTCGTAGAAACGGAATGGGGAGGGAAGGGGGTGGGTGGGGGTGGTGGAGATTGGCTTCGAGGGATGGAGTCGGTGTGCTGAGGGGAAATTAGTAAGGCACGCGAGCTCTCTGATGTCACGGAATGAATCATTAATTTCGGCCAAATTGATTTCACCACTAACCTCGGGTTTGTGTTGACTGCTCAACTGATGTTTTTGGTTGTAAAGAATATTTATATTTGTGGAGTAAAGGTCGAAAATGGAATTATGGAGGCGGATCTGTGGGTTTTTTTGGGTTTGATAGGTGAATGGATAGGCGAATTGGAGGTATTTAGGAATTAGATGTGTGTGAAATATTAATGAAGAAGAAATCAATTGATTCTACATGTACAGTAGGTGGTGGTTCACAAAGTAGTTAGTTACACATAAACACTGTTTAAGGGCGATGAAATAGAACGAGAAAGTGACTGGATTGGAGGCTTACGGGAATTGTGTAAAGTGCTTTTAAACGCGTGAAAACGGCATAAACTGAAACGCGCATCATTTTTTAAAAAGTATGTCACTGATCTGCTATTTTATTTTAGCTATTTACACACAAAATCGTCCTAAACGGATTAAAGCGCATTCGTTTTCTAAGTCCGAGTCTTTAAACGATGCTCGAGACTCGTCTTAGAGTCGTTTATAGACAAGAAAATGTCGTCTTAAACGTCGTTTAACCATTGAGACATAAACGACCTCTGCACTTCGTTTTAATTCCGTCTTTGTATAGACCGAAAACCAGTTGGCACTCGTTTTCAAACTTTAAGACGACAAGAGTAAACAGAACTTTAAAACTAGTCTAAAATTGCTGTCTTAGAAAACTGAAAAGATGTTAAAATTAAGTAATGTGCGCATGCTCGCTGTGTGTATGGAATAATCAGTTTTTAACTAATAAATTTTTCTGCTAAGTGTATTGTGATGTCCATTGTCATGCAAATATGTTTCATTGTTGTAAATCACACCCAATAAAATATAAAAGGAAAATTGGTTGTTGTTGTTGTTGTTGTGTGAGAGAGAGAGAAGGCAAGGTTGGATGGACGATATTGGTGGAAATGTGATATATGGTCACTGTTGTTCGTGTGAATGGTCATGTTGTCACCCGTTTTTTCCGTAATAAGGCTTTTTATCACTCATCAGGTGGCGATGCACGCGCATGCGCAGAGGGGTTGTTGATTTGTGAAAGGGAAGAGAGAACAAAGGAAATGATAAACCGTAAGAGGAATATTTCATTTCGTATTCCACTCATGGAAGTGAATGTTAATGTCATGAGTTCATGACCCTTATTTATAATGTTGTAAATAAATAGATCGTTGTTTAGTGTTGATTGATTGTCGAATAGAGAGTAATTAATTAATGGGAAAGTTAGTTAGATTGTTAGCACTTTTTCCAATTGATTCACTAATGAATGGGCATTTGGATTGCGTACCAGGGACGTGACACAACAGTTGAAGTCAGTAGAATGATGTGACGTCATTAGGGAAAGATAATTTCAACTGTTGCACTATTGTAAACATAATTTAGTGCAAAATTTTAGCCATAATTATAACTAAGAGAAAAATGGTCATGCGCAAACTCTCTACTGTGTTACATAATAGCTGCATTCAATTTCTCTTCGATTTCGCCATTGTTGCTCATTTCAGTAACTGGAAATGACTCGAAAAATATGCGCAGAACCACTTTTTTGTCATGAAATCTGATTTTGGAAATAGAACAGATTGAACGCAGAGATTGTCGTTGGAGGCTGTTGTTCTTATAGTTGCTTTGGTTTGATTGCGTTAATTGAGTGATCTCTATGAGTTGTGTTGTTATTATATAATTGGCTTCCTAAGTGGCCTTATAACTTGGTTACCTGGTCGTAGCGATGCACCTGCCTAGTGATGTTTCCATAATAAATGGTTGGGTCGATGTCACCACTGCTTCTTGCTGCATTTTCCTGATATGAGTGTCAGCATACATTTTACAGTAATCAAAATTGTAATTAATTGTGTGTTTGTACATGGAGGTTTTCCGTTATAAAATAAATTATAGGTGTGAACTATTTAGTATATCACTAGGGAAAACCTCCATGCACAAACACTCTAATGTAAATAGTGTAAGAAAATTATGGAATCTGAAAACTAGAGTTTCCACTTTCCACTTATAACTTTATATTATAAAAATAATTTTTAACAAAAATCAATGAATGAATGAATGAATGGGAGGTTTTTGACCCCTACATCCCCTCCCCTACCTTTCCTTGACTAATTGAGGCTGTAGTCACACTCACACGTGATTAATTGAATTTTTTTGTATACTTAACAATTTCTAACTACATATATAACAAGTATTGTTGCACATATTTTTCAACCCAGTGATCTAGATTTTTGGAAACATCGTGAAGAAAGGATTCAGAAAAGTTCTAAATCATGTGAATTGGCTTTTTGTGTATTTGTACATGATTTTTTACCTCATTTGGTTAATGCCATTGCCTCATCACGTGATTATTGAAATGTTGGGATGGGACAGATGCAACATGGGACAGGGATTGTTGATGGCGGGTTATCACAAAATCGCACAATCGAGAACTCGGAAAATCGACTGATTGTCGACTGAAAACACTAATGAATTTCGATTATCGATAATCCGATTCTTCAAAAAAAGTCATCAAAACCAAGTACTTCCGGATAACGAAAATCGAGAGAATCGGGAGAATCCATTTAGCCTTGAACGTATAGCAAGTGATAAATTATATTTACTGCATTTACACTCATAGCATACGGGCATGAATTGCACATTTTCAACAAATGGATGTGAAACAAATATTTTTGCATCATTTCCTTTGTTCTCTATGACTTCTCTCGCCAACCAATAACCTATCTACGCATTCGTGCGCACTGCTGAGTGGTAAAAACTCATTCACAGTGCAGATAAGGTCGAGTATCAGACTTTAAACGAGTATATAAACCTCATTTCATGTTGTTATTCAACATCAACACAAACCAATGAAATAATTTACTGTTTATACACTCATTACACCATCTGCAGTAACAACAACTCTTCGGTTTTAACTCAAAATCGTGTTTAGAAACACCCAAACACTTTAGGCTAGTTCACTAACTCGACTAATTAACGTTTCAAGCTCTAACCACATTAGAAAAACTCGATAATAAAACAAATTACAAGAAATTTGTGATTTTTCATTAACGCACTCGACCGTACTTCACTTTAAGAACCTCTAACCAAACCGGAAGTGATATCTTCGGTCTCCAATTTACCGGCAATATAGGGTGATTGAATCAGGTCGAAGGCAATTTTCTTTCCCTTGACTGCGCATGCGCTACTTGGCCCTCGCCGTCATTAAAGAGGGAAAAGTATTCAAAAGAGGTCAAAAAGAAAAAACACTCGGTCGATCTAAGGGGAATCCAAAATGGTTGTAGAGAAAATGAAAAATTGATGTTCGGCGCATGCGCATCGAAGAGAAATGTGCGTTGATTGGTGCGGCTAATCTGGGGGAAGATGAAATATACAGTGAATCAGCCAACCATTTTCTCCGTTGTCAATTTATACCGTCGACTTGACAGGAAATGATGTCAAGCGCGGCGTAAAACCTGGAAATTGAGTCATTTTCCTTGCGTTAACTCAGAAATGGAACGCAGCATAATACGATAATCGGATTCCGATCCTTCATGCAAAACCCAATATTAAATATTCTCATAACCACAAACGACGTTGAATGTCAAACTGAAGTCGAATAGGAAAACATAAATTCGCTTTGAACACGACTAAAGCCTCGATTGTGAAATTGTCATTCGAAACAAGAAAATTATAATAATGTAATTAGTACTGTAAAGAGATACATAATTTAACATTTTCAAAAATTAAGGCAAATTCTTCACATTTTAAGTTCTTAATAAATGATTGTCGCGGTTCTAACGATTCTGTCAACACTAGATGCTTGTTTTCTACGACGAGCCTTTAAACGATGCTCAAGACTTGTCTTATTAAACGATGCTCAAGACTCGTCTTAGAGTTGATTTTAGCCGTTGTCGAAACGAATCGGATGACATCTCGGACGGTATTTACCTCTACGTTTGTGTATAAGTGTCGGACGAGTGGGAATCGACCACGACGAGTAATTAGCGGTGCAAATTGCGAGGTTTTCTGATGTTTGTTTACCCGTCTCGACATGCCGTTTGCCATAGAATCGCGTATAGCAAAGCCAGTTGAATTTGTTTTCTAACATTAAGACGACAAGAGTAAACAGAATTTTAAAATTTGTTTGCAATTGATTTCTTATAGAGAATGAATGCGCTTACTGTGATATTTGGACAGATGTGAAGATTGGATAAAATTGGGACGAATTTGGGGGCCCATTTTTAAAAACCAAAGGAAAAATAGGTGTGAAATGCGGATGGAGTTTGGTGAGCCCGACTGTCCATACATCAAGTGTTGACTTTATTTGTTTCTGCTGTTTTGGTTTTTAAAGAACTTTGCAAAAGGAATATTCCTACATTCTTCTGCTACCTTTTTGAACATATATAAGATTTCATCTGGCATGTAAGGTTACAACCTGACACAACTTGAGGTGTAATTTTACACCTCCTTATAGACTTAAGGTCTTCAATATGGTTGGATAAATTGTAAATACAGACCCATAAGCAAATCTTTCCTGGTTTATAGGAATATTGTTTATGCATTACACTTTGTTTTTACAAGGCCTGTTTTTAGTACTTACATAATCAATTAAATCAGTCCAAAGTTCCAAAATTGGTGCTATTGAGATGAAATTATTTACACAATTATAACTATAAGTTATTATAACTTATAACTTATAGGCAATTGAAATCAGTTAGCATAAGTTATACGTATAAATTTATAAGTTGCTAATTAGTATGCCTTACGCAAACTCCCTACATTCTTAAAAAAAAAATTTGTACACCTTGCCACCATTTGAACACCTTTAAGGGTAAGATGACAACTATTTAGCTAATTAAGGTGTCATCTTACACTTAAAATCGTTTTCTACACTTAAAAAGGTGTTCATATGGTGGCCAT
>JAQFZO010000674.1:0-21691 GCA_034695885.1 Geophilus flavus | reverse complement strand
CGAACAATTTTTAAATGATTTCTGATGATTTGCGAGTGATTTTCTGTTATGTCCAAACTATTTTCAAATGATTTCAATCAATTTGAGTGATTTTTCGTTCTCCTATGTAGGTCTATGTAAAAATAGTTCGGAAAAGGCTGGAAATCAATTGGTATTCGTCTAAAAATCGTTCAGAAATGGCTGAAATCCACTTGAAATTGTCAAAAAGTAGTTTGAAAATGGGGGTAAAAAGTAGTGGCTTTGGGGTAGAAACCAGTTAAAAATTGGTGGTATAAAAATCGGGTAAAATTTAGGTTTTTTTGGGGGAAAGCAGGGATTTTTGGGTCGAATAAATGGAGTCCAAAAAACATTTCCTCATTTTCTATTTGTATTCACCGATTTTCGAAAAATCCGCTATGATAAAATATCCTCCGTTAGGTATGACGGGTGCCATGGAAGCATCTTCTAAGCTTTTAACTATCGTATCACGCTTAGCTTCGAGTAAAGCGGGTAACTCGTTGAAATAACACTCCGGTTTGTCCAGTCGATTCAGCTCGATTTCGAAACATCGAGCCACGGCTTCTTGCGTCGGTGTCGAACAAGTAAAAACGCAGTTTTGATGAATCATTTGCGCATTTCTCACAAGATTTGCTGGTCCGTACAACCAACCCAACTGTAAATAAGAAATAAACATCAATATTTTGAAAAAAATTACAAATACAGGTCGAACCTTGTTATAACGAACTGCTCGGGAAATGAAAATTTGTGTGTTATAACAAGAGTGAGTTAATCTGAAAACTCCGTTACAGCGAATTTTTTCGTACTAACTGAATATTTCGTTATTACGAAGGAATTAGTGATGACGAACTGGTGGCAAAATATCGACGATAAAAATCGCCAAAATCGTCATAACAAGAAACACAGCATTTCCGGTTCATATTTTTGTTCTTAATAACGTAATTTCGCTATAATGAAATTCGTTATAGCGAAATTTTTTAGCATGGGACAGATAGGGCGACCAAACAAATGAAATTTATAATTCGCTATATCGCGAAATTCATTATATCGAAGTTCGTTTAACAAGGTTCAACCTGCATTACAAAAAAAATATTATTTATTTTTTTGCAAATTTGTATTTACTTTCCATCCAGTCACGCTGAACGTTTTTCCAGCGCTACCAATCGTCACTGTTCGTTCCCACATACCGGGTAAAGTAGCTAAAAATAAAAAATTTGATTATAAAATTTAAAAACTTCAAAATTAACTTAAATTAAATACATACCCATCCTGACATGTTTCAATCCATCATATACAAGCCATTCGTAAACTTCATCCATTATGACTAACGCGTCGTATTTTTTAGCCAAATTGCCTATCATTTCCAATTCGGCTCTCGAATACACCTTTAGAAAAATAAATATGAGAAGTTTTGATTTAAATAAATGACTTTTTTACGTATACTGCATAGTTTTACGGTTTTACCTTTCCTAATGGGTTGTTAGGATTATTTACGATTATCGCCTTAGTTTTACTGCTAAATTTACTTTCTAATTCATCGCGGTCCAGAGTCCACTCGCTGCTTGACATCGTTTTACCCAATTGTGTTTTCTGTGGATTTTTTTTTCAAGGAAGGAAAATTTTAATTTTTTATTGTTAAATTACTTAAATTCTTAGATTTAATCTTATACCGGTCTCAGAGGGATAAAAACCGATTTTCCTCCAAGCATTCGAACCATTGGGTCGTAGCAATCGTAAAATGGCTCGATGATTATTACCTAAATAAATAAATGTAGTAAATAGGAAAAAAATTAAATAAAATACAGGTCAAATTCGAATCTCTGCATAACGAATTCAGTGATAAAAGAATTTTTTAAAATTTGTTTGGTTGGATTCGTAGAGGAAAAAATTTACGATTTAGTGAATTTGTTTTTATGAATGTATTCGATGTGCTGGACGTTGATTTTCTCATTTTTTTGATACATTTCCGCTCAAAAATAGAAATTTATGAGTGAGCGAGAATCGTGAGTCTCATCATTTGTAATTTTTTTCGTTTAATTTCGAATTTTCCATTAGAAATTCGAAATACGTTTTAAAAACGTAAAAAAGAAATCCGAGGTTACAACCCAACTAAAGAAATCTGCAAAAAGTCTGCAGTTATTTGGCTTTGGCCACTTTTTTTTTTTTAAATTCTGTATAATTTCCATAAAAATTTTGCATATTTTTTTGAATCTTTGCATAAATTCTTAACTCAACTTAAAATATTCTGTAGATTTTTTGCAAAAATTGTAAATTTTGTCTGCATACAGTTAATAATTTTTCCAAAAATATGCAAAATTTTTTGCAGAAATTGTATAGAATGTTTAAAAAAAAAATGGCCATATCTACAAAATTTTTGCAGAGTCCACAGATTTTTTTTTAGTAGGAAAAACACCTCTATTTACAACGAAATTCTTTGAAAAAAATAAAAGTTTCATTTACGAGTCTTTTTTCCTTCTAAAATAATACTTTCGAAATATTTCCTAATGCAAATATTCCTTGAGAATATTAAAATTTAAAAACATTTCGCATTCGAAGTAAATCCGGTCCAAAAAAAAATCACGTCGGAAATAATCCGTTCGAAAACAATCCTCCGAGTTCGTTATACTGAGATTCGACTTTTTTTTTTAACATTTACCTCATCACCAGAATTTATAAACCCTTGAATGGTACAAAATAATGCCTCATAAGCACCAACGGTAATCAGGATTTCAGTCTTTGGATCAATTTTATGGTTCACAAGACCCGAATAAAATTTCGCCAACACATCGACAAGTCTTGGATGACCCTAGAAAGAAAAAAATGCATAATTTTCATTCTAAAATTAAATTAAAAAAAAATTCTTACAAAACTTCTCGTGTACTGATTAAACAAAACACTTTCATTTGGCACTTGAGATAACCCTTTCGTGATATATTCCGGCACTGGAAAATCAGGAAATCCCTGTCCAAGATTCAGAGGCTTATGATCAATCGCCAACTGAATAAATTCAACCCTAGTGTAAAAAAAACAAAGTTAAAAATCAAAAAATTCACTAAAAATGTAAAAATTTATCAAATCTACACATACCAAACACTTGGACCTTGTCCGGCGATTCTATCAGCCGGTACCAACTTCGATTTCGCTTTCGATGATGCCATACTTGATAAATGATACGCAGATATCTGGAAAAGTGAAGAAATAAAATTAAATTGCATTTTTTTAACATACGGGCACTTAATCGTACCGGTGTAAAGAAATTATTAGAAGCGGAAAAGAAATTTGTAAATAATCTGTAGTGATTGATTTTTAAATTGGACTTTGATGCCACCTGTCGAGTCAAGTGATTCAATCCTATCAAAGCCCTCATTTTTCATTTATTTTTCAAGGATTTTGATTTGTGTTTTGACACATGATACGAATGATGTGAGATGTTATGTTAACTAAATTTCACTTTCTGGTTGCGACCTATTTGCAGAAAGTTGTTCAATATATCTTAGAATTAGGAAAAATGGTTGAGAAAAATGAAAGTTACCTTTAGTTATTCAGCAGGAAGACAAATAGGTCATTCTTTCATATAAAAAAAATGAGAGGTGACATCAGATGACAGCTGGTGTTGGTTTTTGGAAGTTGTTTGTAACCAACATGGCGGCGTCCAGTAGTGATGAAAAGAGAGTTGTGTTTAAGTCGAAGAAAAGGGGACTTAGACAGAGGAAAAGATCGTCTGATGATGATGAAGATGTGGTTGAGAGTAATTTAATGTGAGGATTGATGTTTTGTTTGTGTGAAAGAGATTTGAATATTTTTATTTTTATTTTTAGAGCGAAATTGGAGTACACTAAACAGCTGCAGAAGTTACGACAGAGAGCAAATGGCATTCCGTATGTTTATTACTGGATTTGGGAATATTTTGTGGCTTATTTTGAATTTGTTTTTAGTTTATCTGCGTTGTGTGGAGGCAAAGAAACGACCGATGACACAAAAACAGTGGTAAAATTCGTATATTGAGTTCGAACCTCATTATAACGAACTCAAGACGTCCTATAAGAGTTTCGCATAAAGGAGCAGTCTGTTTATGAGAGCCCATATATAAGAGCGTCAATCTAAGTTCCCGACCCCACTCTTATAAGCGGATTCGACTGTATTTTTAAGAATTAAAAAAAAAATCGTTATGATGAGGTTCAACTTGTAAATTATTTGATTTTACATCAAATTTATTTATTTTTATCTCAGAAAGATCCGTTTAAATTAAAAACCGGAGGAATGGTAGACATGAAAACGATCACAGTAGGAAAGTACGCATGCACAAACAGGAAAATCAATTTATTTAATTAATAATTGGTTTCATTATTTCTCTATCAGGGAATTAGCCGATGAATTATCTATCGGTACGACATTTTCCGCCGAAACGAATCGAAGAGACGAAGATGCCGATATGTAAAAAAATTTTAAAAAAATTAAAAATCACTAGATTAAAAATTAATTTCATCAGGATGAAATATATCGACGAACAACTAGCCAAACGAAAAGGTGAAAATGTGGAAAAAGAAATCCAAAGCAAGCGGTAAATTCAAAAATTACATTTTATTTTATTTATTTTCATTTTGAATTTAATTTTACAGTGCAAAACACTCGGAAGATGCGTTATACGAGGTACCGGAACATCTGAGAATTTCTTCTTCGAAGAAATCCGAAGAAATGTTATCGAATCAAATGTTATCCGGAATTCCTGAAGTCGATTTGGGAATAGAGTAATTTACTTAAAAAAAAAAAATAAACGTTACAGGTCGAGCCTCGTTTAACGAATTGCTTTGGGAATGAAAATTTGTTCGTTACCACGAGGGCTCGTTAATCTGAAAATCCCGTTATAGCGAATTTGATCGTAATAACGAGAATATTCCGTTGTTACGAAGGAATTCGTAATGACGAACCAAAAGAAAAAAGATAACGAGGTTTTGACCTGTATTTTTTAATGTTTAAAATTTGTAATAATTTTAGAGCCAAAATTCGTAACATCGAAGCGACGGAAGATGCGAAACAGAAATTAGTTCGGGAAAGAATGAACAAAAAGGACAGTCCGTCACAATTTGTGCCGACGAACATGGCAGTGAATTTTGTTCAACATAATAGATGTATTTCTATTTAATTTCTCTTAATACAGTCCCAACTCGATAGTACGAAACAGCATTGTGCAAACTCCGGGAAAATCCTCCATTTTTTCTACACACATTTAATGTTATTCAAACCGTTCGATGGTGCGAAAAACCGCGTAATACGAAAAATTTGTCTGTTGTTTCGGTTTTATTTTTCGTTAATACGAATTTTTCCAGCCGATACGGGACAAAACCGAAACTGAGACTAAAACTAAAATGGCAGAAAAAGTCATTTTTGCTAACAAAAATTTAAAATTTTGCAAAATTTGGTAAATGGATCGAGTAAGAAATCGAAGAGACATAAAAATGGAGAAATGGGTTCAAAACGACGAGTTTTTTTTATTTTTTTAAAGAAAAATACTCGTTAGAAAAACAAAATTTCATTCTAACGAGTTACGATTAATACGAAAAACCCATAAGTTGGGACTGTATCATCAACATATACGGTAGATTAAATTATTTCACTGATTTTTCAGTTAATATCGACGATGGTACTGAATTGCCCAAACCCAAAAAATCGAGGGAAGTTAAATGTACTCCGGTTGTTGGCGGTGATGGTGAAGCGCCGTATTTGGTTGAAATTGAAGGTAATTAAACAGAAATTACGGATATTTTGTGGAAATCTTATACGGTACAAAATTTTTTATTATTTTGAATTTCATAGATAAAAAACAACCAGTTAACGCACGTGATGACATCGAAAAAGCAACGGATGATTTTCATTTTGAGAAATTTAAGAAGCAATTTAGACGATACTAGCGATTTATTCGGATTTATTGCAAATTGCAATGTAAATTTGAATTTTTTTGAAGGAAATCTTCATGAAAAAAAACTTGTTCATAATTTACTGTGTATATCATTCAAAATGATACATTAAAAATTTGTAAAACTGAAAATTCGATCGCTTTCTATTGAACTTTTGCTGGTTTATGAGTCCAGAGAAAAAGAGTTTTATCACAGAAATCTCAAAATGGCTTCTCTAAACTACCGTATTTTTTCATTTCTCAATTTTCTCACCAGAGCGCGCATTGAATTAATGGCCGAAAATTCAAGCGGTAAACTGCTTTTCGATAATAGTTGGCTATAAATTCATATTCAAGCAACCATTTCAACCGAAATCATCACTTCCGACAAAAAAATTCATTAAGGTACTTAATATTAATGACGTATTAGTCAAAAACTTATCTTTCATCCTGTTTTTCTAGGTGTTATCAGTGGATCCAAGCAAGGAGTCAGACCCAAGAGAGCAATCGGGACGATTTAAAACAGTAAAACCACGTTTTACTTAATAAAAATTGTTGTAAAATGAGTCTAACATTTTACAAACGACATATATTAAACCCAAAAGTAAGGTTGTTGATATAAACTTCTAAATCGGTAATTTTAAATTTATAATTTCAGACATAAACGCCATTTCCAACATTTACAAAAAGTATTAGATTTATATACCCGAATCGTCGTCGTGTGTGAATACAGTCGTCATGATGGAAGATTACGTGCGATCGAATAAAAGAAAACACGAATACACTAACGGATCTTGTCCAAAAGCGAAAAAACAATTCAAGTCCAGCATTCGATCGAGTGGGGATGTCGAAACGAGATCTGGAACCCCGACCGAAGCGAGTACTGAGAACTGTGCCGCTAAGTTTTGTTCGAATTGTAAAACAAAACAGAAAAATTTAACTTTTTTCCCTTTTCCACGTGATTCCGAAAGGTATTTTTGGTTGTACAGGTCGAACCTCGTTATAACGAATTGCTAGGGGAATGAAAATTTGTTGTTATAACGAGGGTATGTTAAATGAAAACCCCGTTATAGCGAATTTGTTTGTGATGACGAGACTATTTCGTTATTACGAAGGAATTCGTAATGACAAACCGAAAGAAAAGAGATTGTTTTGGTCTAGAGTCGAACGTCGAGAACTGTTAAGTGTTGTCTGAGAAGGATTCTGACAATCTGAAAAGTTGTCGACAAAAATTTACCATTTGGTGGCGAAATATCGACAATAAAAATAACGAATATCGATTTTTTCGACTGGAAATATTTGTCATTATGAGAAAAACAGCATTTTTGGTTCATAGTTTTGTTTCTTAATAACGAAATTTCGCTATAATGAAATTCGTTATAGCGAAATTTTTTAGCAAATTTATAAATCGTCAAGTAGCGAACACGGTGATCGCGAAATTCGTTATATAGAAGTTCGTTATAACGAGGTTCGACATGTATCTGTAAAAAATGTATATATTTTTGATTTTTTTAATTTTTTTAAATTTTTTAACTTTTTTTTTTTTTTTTCCAAATGATTCAGGTGCAAAATTTGGGCCAGGAATGCCGAGCGGGAGGAGTTGGTGAATAAATCGTCCGAAGAATTGTCCAAGAATTTCGTGCTTTGCGCGTCACATTTCGAAAGCGAGCAGTTTCGCAACTCGAGTACTAAGTAAATAACGGATAAAAAAGGATTCTTGGTTCTTACTGAATGTCAAATGTGTTGTGAAGAGAATAAGGTGACGACGTAACGTTAGATAATAAATTTTTTTTTTGTATTTTAAACTATTTTAAACGATTTTCGGTATTTTAAAATGACCCCAAATGATGTGGAAGTGATGAAAATCGGTTGAAATTTTGTAGGTATAATGATGAAAATTGTTAAAATCATATAAAAATGTGATGAAAGTTTTGAAATTCCTTTAAAATATCGAAATATCAATGTTAAATAATCGAATTTCTTACGTTTTAAACAATTTTCAATGATTTTGGGCATTTTAAAATGACATATCATGAGGAAGCGATGAAAATCAGATGAAATCGAGTAGAAAATAATGGAAATTGTTTTAAAAAATTGTGAAATTCAATTAAAATATTGAAATATTAACATTAAATAATCGAATTTCTTACATTTTAAACAATTTTCAACGATTTTCGGTATTTTAAAACGACAGAATCATATGGAAGTGATAAAAATCAGTTGAAAGTACGTATAAAATGATGAAAATTGTTAAAGATTATGTAAAAATGGGATTGAAAATTGCGTAAAATTTATGAAATTTCTTTAAAACATTGAAATGTCAATATTAAATAATATAATTTCTTACATTTTCAACAATTTTCAACAATTTCCTCTATTTTAAAACGACAGAATCATGATGAAAGTGATGAAAATCAGTTAACAAAGTGTAAAAAAAAAAAAAAAAAAAATCTCAATAAATCGCACTTGACATTCAGTAAATCGTTCAAACCTTCCAAAATCCACTCAAAACTTAACCCATCTCTTTTCTTCCCTAGAAAATACCTACAATGGGACGCCATCCCGACCTTATTCCGAGTAAAAAACGCGAGAACCAAATCCCCAAACCCGTCAACAACGAAATCAAAATCACCAACAACCCCCAACACAACAACAACTTCAACAACAAAACGACCAACAAACCCCGGCGGAAAATCCTCACCAAAAACGAAGAAAACACCAATCAAAGAGATCGCCAAACCCTCAACCGAGACCAACCTTCAATCAATCTCCAAATACCTTCCCGACTCCACCGTTTCCTTGATAAAAATCTACCTAGATCGCATGTGCAAGAACGTAGTATGGACACGCCGGGGTCGCCGACTCTCCATCATCCTTTACCTCCATTACCACAACAGTTACCGCGCTCTGGCGGGACAATTCCGACTCCCATCCGTCAAATTACTCGAAAAATGGCTGCGGAAAGAGGATTTTCCGCCCGGAATCCACACGACACACATCAGACTCTTGCACGACACCGATATTTTCAAGCGCTGCACCGACGAAAACGTCCAACTGGAGAAAAAATCGGTCGTATTGGTGATGCGACGTTTGAAATTGAAACCCTGTTTGTCGTACGACCCGAAATCCGACCGTATCGAGGGTCTGCAGGATCTGAGCGACCTCGGAAGGACGCAGTATGTCGCGACGCATGCTGTCGTGTTCACGGTCAAGGGTCTGGTGACCAAATGGCGACTTCCCGTTGGGTATTTCCCCGTGTCCAAGTGGGTTTCGATCCCCCTGATGGCGAAATTGTTGTTTGAGATACTCGTGCAGCTCGAGAGCACCGGGCTGCAAGTGCGAGTGTTGGTTTTGGATTATACTGCGCATACTCATCAGTTGATGGAGTATTTTGCGGTTTCGTTGACCCGGCCTTTTATTTACTTCATGGGACATCGAATACTCGTCGTGTACGATCCGCCGAATTTACTCAAATGTTTGTTTTATTCGTTTAAGAAGTCGGATGTTCATTTCGGGGATAAAAGCGCCGCCAGTTGGAAGGAAGTGGAGAAATTTTGCTCGGTTGATGCAGCCAATAAATTCCCCGTGCTGGCCGATATTGGGAAAAAACATTTGGAAGCTGTTAATTACTCGGATATCACCACGAAAATGGCAGTGGAAGTTTTTAATTATAAAACTGCCGCTTGTGTCGGGAGTAGATTTCATTCAGGTTCGCTGTTTTTGTTTGGTTGGTTGATGAAATATTGGATATAGGTATTTTTGTGAAATTCCCCACTTTTCTTCCCAAAAAACCCTGAATTTTCCCATACTTGCTTCTTTCCATGAAATAACTCTTTCCTACCCCCAGTTTACACCCCCCAAAAAAACCTAGATTTTACCCTATTTTTATACCCACAATTTTTAACTTGTTTCTACACCATTCTTCAAATACTTTTTGACAATTTCCAAGTGGTTTTAAGCCACTTCTGAACGATTTTTAGATGATTACCAATTGATTCCCAGCCTTCCGAACAATTTTTAAATGATTTCTGATGATTTGCGAGTGATTTTCTGTTATGTCCAAACTATTTTCAAATGATTTCAAACAATTTCTGAGTGATTTTCCGTTACCCTATGTAGATCTATGTAAAAATAGTTCGGAAAAGGCTAGAAATCAATTGGTATTCGTCTAAAAATCGTTCAGAAATGGCTGAAAACCACTTAAAATTGTCAAAAAGTTGTTTAGAAAATGGGGGTAAAAAGTAGTGGCTTTAGGGAAGAAACCAGTTAAAAAATGGGGGTATAAAAATGGGGTAAAATTTAGGTTTTTTGGGGGAAAAAGCAGTGAATTTGGGGGTCGAATAAACGGAGTTCTTTTCGTATCGATAATGATACAGTGCACTTCATTCAAATCTAACTTGATTTTCAGACATTTTGTTTTCCATTGTTAGGTATGAAGGTATGATTACACTTTAAGCCGTAAAATAATGTTGTTGGGCTTTTTCTGAATCCTCTCGTCGTGGAGAGATCAAAAATCTAGGCCCAACCTTCCAAATCTGTGCGCAACAGTCCGAAAATCGCACATGAAGAGAGCGACTATCCATCATGCCAAATCACGCGTGGGGGTACAATGGAACCACAGATTACCCATTGGTGCCTTCTGGGTATCCATCCATGTCCGTGAGGTACCGTCTGTGCCCTTTGGTACCCACTCGTTACCTTGGGGGTACCTGTTCTATTGATGTACCAGTGCCATTGGGGTACCCACGTGCCCTTTATGCACCCTATTGTTGAATAATATTTTTCAATTGTTGAAAACTTATTTTATATTGTTCAAAATGGCAGCATGATTTGAATGACTCGGCCAGACTCGGCCTTTGGCACACATGCTCAGTATCGATATCGATACGAAAAATATCGACGAAAATCTTTAAAAATCTCATCCGACACTATTTAAAACGAAATGTTATTTACGGAGTACGAAATATTTCGTAATTTTATAACATCTCGTAATAAAAAAATTTCGTATGAGAAGCGCAAAGTCTCTATTGAAAATTTAATTAAACGAGTTTTTATAAAATTTTTCGTTATTAAAATTTCATACGAGAAAGCGCAAAGTCAGTATTGAAATAAAACGATAAATCTGCATTACCTGTCGATCAAAATGCGCTCTCATTTGCATAATCTTTGTTTGGATGTCGTGATTAGCTCTGGCTTCACAGTCCGCCTTAAATCTTTCCAATTCTTCTCGCTCCACATAATTTTCTTTAACGTGGCGTTGAAAACGAATCAGCTCTTCCCGTAATTCGCTTCTCACGCTTTCGAGTTCCGCGATCCTTTTCCTAAGATTTGGGACACAATGTAAAGTTTCCTTCGCTTTCTTGAGTCGGTCTTTGTCGCGACGGTGAGTTTCTTGCTCCTGCAAAATGTAACTTTTCAACTCCGTCACCTGAGATTCTAACTCTTCGATTTGACTAGAAATTGCTTTGGGGACATGACTTAGATCCACACTCTCCACTATTTGCTTCATTTCGTGCAATTCGTCTTGCATTTTTGCACATCTGGAAAACAAATTAAAAAAATATTAATAAAAAAATTATTATGGTAAACTGGGATTACTTTGGACAGTTTTCACCCACAGTCCACGCACATGCTCAGTACAGATTAAAAAATGACTTTCAGTTGCGCGACAGGACTGTGGGCCCTAGCCGCCTGTGTCATAGTCAAGAAAATTTACTTTAAAAAAAGCTTTTAATTCCCTATCTCTGGTTAGGTATCTATGCAAGTTTTAACTATTATTCTAAATTCATATGATAAAGACAGTCAATTCAAAACAATTTCATCATTTGAGTCGAAAAATTGCCATTACCATTGAAGTCAATGTAAAGTTGTCTGGCAATTGAAGCAGAAGTATGAAAATGTTTTGACGGATTGTGGGCAAATATAACACTAGATTAGTGCCAAGACATGATTAATTCAATGTCACAACATATTCATGTTGTTTTCACAGCTTTTAGTGATGTTAAAATATTTTAAACCTTACAATTGCCATACTTTTGGAATGGTAAAATTGAATTGTCATACTTTTGGAACGATGATTTTTTTTAAAAATTTGCTCATAACTTTTCTTCTACTGGACATTTTCTTATGTTGTTTGGTTTATTTTGTAGAGAAAGAGCTCTACTTTTCAGTGATGTAAAGGAAAGTTTGTTTACTTTCTTAATTTTTTGTTTAAATTAACTTTAAATCTGTGATTGAAATATGAAGTAAAAAATTGCCGTACTTATGTCAACGGGTTGTAATATATAGACATTTGTAAGAACGTTTACTTTAATTTTTGAAAGAGTAAATAAATCAGTTTGAACTTGGCAATCATGCAGTAGTAAACACATAACATAGCTGGGTTCCGTTTCCGGTTTTACAGGCCTAGTCTTCTTGCTGCATGCAAATAACAGTCTAGATTCTTTCCTGTTCCAAAAACCAGAGTTTTATTAATTGCATCTAAGGCAAAGATGTGAAAAGATGGAGCAGTTGAATGGGCTCCATCAAGGCTTTCTGAGAATCTGAGTTTTCGCAGAATGTCAGACATGATCTAATAAATGCCTAGCAGCAATGAGATATGGCCCAGTGTGGGTTACCTGGGCTTCTGGGGCCCTGATTGGGTGAAAATTGAAGTTTTCGATGAATGTCAGGAATGATCTACACTCTACAGTACTTGTTCAGTAGATCTAATAAAATGGCAGATAACAAGAACAAATGACCCCATGGGCCCTATAGAGGGCCCTAGTGTAATTTAGGCCTTTAGGAAGTTCACCTGAAGGACTAAAAATATTACAAAATTGAAAAAAAATTGCAGATAGCAATAATAAATGGCCCAAATGTAGTTTAGACTTTTAGTATGTTCATCTGAAGGACCAAAAACATTGGGAAATAGAAAAAAACTGCAAATTGAGCTACTTTTTTCCACTTTTTTTGCATAAAAATGCAAATTGAGCCACTTTTTTTCACTTTTTTTGCATAAAAATGCAAATGGAGCCACTTTTTTCCACTTTTTTGCATAAAAATGCAAATTGAGCCACTTTTTTCCACTTTTTTTGCATAAAAATTCCATTTTGGCCCATTCATTCAACATTTTCACAATAAAAAAACCATTTTAAACCATTCCCTACTAACATATTTCAACAAACCTCAATCATGGCTCAATTTTCATACCCCAGGAACCCCAAACTAAGCCCAAACTACTCACAAATCAACAGTCACATGAAACACCCAATTACCCAATTCCCCCAAAAATAATAAACAGAAAATTCAAAAAAAAAAAAAAAAAATCCAACCAAATGGCCCCAACCGAAATTTCACAGATGCCCTAACCCAACCCACCCACATCCAACCTAAAAATAAACCAGAAAAAAAAAAAATTCAAAAATCTTCAAAACCAAAAAAACTTTAAAAAAAAATAACAAAAAACGAACGGAACTGAAAACCGTGAAGGGCGTCATGGGTTGGGCATTTCCGGTCCAAGCGTCTCCCACTGACAGGTGGTGAGCGACCAAACAGGATGGCCAGGTGCTCCCGTCCACAAACCTCTAGAAAAACACGAGACACTGACCTTGCTACAGGGTCACATGACATCACAAACATTCAAAAAAGCCCCCATCATCATCAACAAACATCAATTTCTCCACCAATCACACGCGAGAAACTCATTTTAACACCTCTAACACACACCAGGGGGTGTCCAGGGTGTCCCTAATGACCCAAAGGGACGGGGGGAGGGTCCATCAAGGAAATGCTGCAGGGAAAACGTTGTTTTTCTCACCTTAAGAAGAGAAATTGATAACGGATGTAAGGTTGAAAGGAAGGGAAAAATTAATTTTTTACAAGAATTGGGCCAAAATGGCGGTTTTAGGGGGGGGGGGGGTTGGGGGAATTGGGTTATGAAGTTTTGATGTTGATGTGAATGAAAAAAATTAATTTGGGGATTTAGGGATCACGTGTGTGATGATTTTGGCCTAGTTTTTTTGGTGGGTGAGTGACTGACTGGTGAGGAAAGGGCCCTTATCATTGAGGGAATCTTTTGTGGGTTGTCAGGTTGAGTCAGGTCAGGAAGAGTGTTTGGTTGGGCTATTTGGGCTATTTAAAGGTTTGGGGGCTTTTTGGGAGCGTTTCATGGTGGGTTTTAACCCTTTAGGGAGTTGTTTTTCTAGGAAAGGGCCTTAAGTTGGTCATTTATGTTTGTTTGTTTGTTTGGGTGTGATTTTGGGAATTTTTTTTATTTCTGAGAAATTTGGGGGTTTTGAAGGGTTTTGGTTGTAGTTTTTTGTTAGGGCCCTTTTTAGCAAAGGGCCTTGTGATTTTTTTGTGTGGTTTTGTGGATTTGGTTGGATTTACTGGTGTTTTTTAATCTTTTGGCTATGATGGGGTTGGGTTCAGGGAGTTGTCTTTTTTTTTAGGAAAGGGCCTTATGTTGTTGGTTAAGTTGGATTTTTTTTATATTTTTGAGGAATTTATGGGTTTTGGTGCCCAGATAACACGACTATATTAAAACAACGTTGAATATTTGTTTTTTTTTTCAACATAGAATTAGAATGTTGAAAAAACATTGCTAATGTCATTTTTTTTAACCTTTAACGTTGTTCAAATGTTCATTCAATGTTATATGTTACATGTTATGTGTCGGTGCTAACATTCACTCACTGATTATGAATGTTGATTAATCTAACATTAAAAAAACAGCATTGAAACAACATTTCTTTAACATTAAACGTCAACCAATAACATTCAATCATTCAAACAACACACAATGTTAAATCAACAAATGCGTGTTATCTGGGTAATAGTCCCGAAATCTGGCCGTTGTCGTCGAAAACCATAGAAAATGCAAATTTAATAAAACAAATGAATAGTTTCAGGCCCCCAGGAGGCTATCTTCAGTTCACAACAATTTAAAACAATAATACACTGCATGATTTCACTTTTCAACAATTTCAGTAGTCACCGGCTTTTTATCTATAATTTTCCAATACTGTATTTAAAAAAGGACCAGAAGGCCATCTTCAAATTCCAACAATTTTAAAACAAAACAATACATCAGATTTCCTTTCTGACATTCCAAATTTCAATAACCGCCCTCTGTAAACAATGTTCATCCTCTCAGGAGGCCATCTTCAGTTCACAATAATTTAAAACAATAATACACTGCATGATTTCACTTTTCAACAATTCCAGTATAATCACCATCTTTTTATCTCTAACTTTTCAATAATATATAAAAAAGAACCAGAAGGCCATCTTCAGATTCCAACAATTTTAAAACAAAACAATACATCAGATATTCCTTCTGACATTCCCAATTTCAATAACCGCCCTCTGCAGACAATGTTAACAATCGTGATAACCGTGAAATCGGTATATCACGACATCTCCATAATAAAGACGCACCACCAAAAAAAAAACACTCATCCTCGATTCAATGATTCAACACACCAAACAATAAACGCATAAACTCCCCACTCATCATCAAAAACCCATCACAACGCATGCGCACATCCAACTATCTACCCAACAACTTAAAAATAATAAAACACATTCTCGACAAGTCTCAAAAGTGGAGGATGGTGGGTGGAGAAGCAAAAAAAAAATAAAGGAATAAATAATCGACCATTTGTCATCGACTCCAGTCCCAAATCCCAAGGTGAATCGAAGGCGTTCCAAACTGTGAAAACTGGACATCGAGACCTTGGCCTCAGTTTGCAAGTCTCTCTTTTTTATTTTCCTTTTTCAATCGGTGCGAGACAATGCAGGTCGCAGGTTGGTGGCCGTCCCTTTCCCCTTTTTCCCGAATGATGAATGGCCGCCACATGCCTCCCTAATGACACGCTCGGCGCATGCGCTCACTGGGGGACGTATTTTGCTCCTAATGGGACTCCACCGAGATCCGATTGTCCTTTCGTTGACCCCCGACATTAAAAACCTCCCCTACCAACTACCAGAAACTTCATCCGACCACAGGTGCGACCACCAGGTGTCGTACAATACGAATCGTACGATGCGCAGAAGCAAAACAACACAGATAAAAAAAAATTTTTTTTCAATTACTTTTATTACGTTTCATCTTTTCCCCATTTTTTTTTCACTCCTCCACCTCCTCCAGCTCCACCTTTTGTCGAAAAAAAAATTCTCGTAAAGAGAAATAGAGAGACTGAAACAAAAAAAAGGGAAAAGGGAAGATAAAAATGATGGCCTCACGGACACAGAATGAAAAAGGGCCACGCATGCAAATCAGCTCATCTCCATACATTTCCATAAATCTCCTTCTATTGACCAGACAAGTTGCCTGCACTCGCAGAGCGCGGGGAATTGCTGGCACACGCGAACACGTTTATCTTAGGCTCTCGTTTCCACCCACGAAATGACGGTTCGCGAAGGGAGTTTACTGCCCAAAGTTTTTTTTTTTAAAAAAAAAAAAAGGGGAGGGAAATAGAAAAAATAGAAAAAATAGAAAAAATTTCGTACCTTTTAGCGGAGTTGAGTGCGGCGCTTAAAACGTGCGATTCTGGATGCAGAGCGTCGCTGTAAAGAGTAAAAAAAAATTTTTGGGTTTTTTTATTTATTTATTTGAAAAAATGAAAATTGAATTTTTGGTTTTTTTATTTTTTTATTTCTAGGAATTATCAAACGGGTCAATTTACACGAATTAATTTAAGTGCTTTTGAGGGAGTTTTGGGTGTTTTTTTTATTTTTTACGGAGTATTTTTTTTATTTGGGTTGTTGAGAATTTTTTTTTTTTTTTTTTTTTTTTTTGAGTGTAGTTTGATGCACTTGGGTACGATATGGAAAAGAGAAGTCACCAATAGGTCCCAATTGAATCGGGTGTGGGATCGAGTTGCTGCACATTTACTCGCACGGCCAATAATCGTTTGATCGACGGCTCCCGAAAGATGGGAAAGGTTGGATTTCGATGGTTGAACAACCCCTTGATCCCGAGTTCGAGTCCCTAACCTTCGAATGAAACTATATACAACTTGTTTTATACAAAAATGGAAAATAAAACTTGAAAATTCCCGGGTTTTTTGTTTTCTATTTTGATACAAAGGGGAGAAAACAACCTCGATTAACACACCCATCTAAAAGGAGAAAATGACTCACACCCATACACCCAGACACCTGTTTTATAAGCAAAAACCCGGTTAATTCGAACTCTGGGTGAAGTGTATCAAGACTTATCTGTTTAGTTGACTGATTCCCTTGTTTATGATTGTGACCACTTGGAAAATATGATAATTTGACCATATTCAAAACGTTTAAGACAAATAAAACCTTGTGTTTTGTCTTCTGCCCTTGTTAGGCTGTTTTGAGGGGTATTTTCAATGTACTTTTTATTTTTTAAATTAATTTTTCTGATAGATTAATAGTTTAGGAAATATTGACTGGTCAAAAAAATTGGACCTGGAGTGTATTTCACTGGGTAATTCGAAGGAATTTTTATTATACTATAGCTTAATTCGAATTTTTTGAGTGAAAGTTCGAATTAACCGAACTAGAGTGTTTTTTAATCATATTTCTGTAGTCTGGACCATGGAAAGAAACAATCGCTAAACAACATTACAGACATTGTTTTGGGGGATGATTAATAAATGTTTACAATGACAGACTCTTTAGGGTCCTATTGTTCCATTCGATTGTTAGAGCGTAGACTGAACCTTTACTGTAGTTCACACTTTACATGTGTTTTCTTAACCGCGTCACTGTGCACGTCACAGTTGAAAATATTCAACATGCGATGCACATCTGATGCACGTTGCGACTTAAAGCAGTTCACATAAACATGTATGCATGACGCGAAAACGCAGCACAACAAACTACGGTAATTGCTATTTATTAGTAATTATGGACGTTGCAACTCGATGGCCCGAATTAGTGCGATAAGATATAAAGTCATTAATAAGTAACGTCACTTTAACCAGCAGAGATAACAGACAATTTTCACACCCGCTTAATTCAAACCAAATCTCCATGAATAAATCTCACCATCAACTGCCGGTGTTAATTAAAAGAGTGTTATTTACTCTAAATTTACACAACTAAAAAAAAACCATCAAAACCACTTTCAGTTCACTTTTCCTCGATTTCTTTTTTTATACATATATATATAAAAAAAAAACATTTCAAAACTTTTTTCCTTTTATACTTAAAAAAAAAAAAAAAACTTTTTCCCTTGGCTCCCACTTACAGTTCTTGCACTGCCAAGGGCTTTGCATACCAACGAAAAGCTTAAGAGTAAAGAGAAGAGTGAAAAAAAGAAAAAAAAAATGGCCGACTCCTCCCATCCCAATTCCAAACACAAGTTACTGACAAGATACTGGTCCTAGCAACAACTCGCCTCAAACCAACCGTCCACTGACCCCTCACGTGACTCCATAGCAAAGGGTCGCCTATATATATATAGATATATGCAACAAGTTAAATCACAAGAATTTTCCCAACTAGTGGCGCCAATTTACGGGTCATGAAACGCCTCCCATTTACCTCAAGTCTCCATATTGTACATTTTTCACTTTAAAAAAAAAAAAAAACGTAAAAACGTACGTTAATAATGTCACGTTTCGGGTCAATATCAATTTATAACTTTGACTTTTTTTTATTTTTATATTTTTATATTTTTTTATTTTTTTATTATTATCCTCGAGGAAACTTTGCCAATATCCACGTAAAAAGATAATTTTTTTGCTTCTCTTTCGTCTGAAATGACTCGAGGGTAAAAAGAGTGAGGAAGATGGCGTGGGTTGGTTGATGTGTTGGAGAAAAAATGAGTAGGTTGTAAGGGGGGGGGGTAGGGGGGGTTTGTTGGAAAAAAAAGATAACTAACTACGGCGCGCACAATATTTTTGTTTTAAATAAAAAGTGGAGAGAGGATGGGGAAAAATGAAAAAAAGCGCCTTAGGAATGCGCATGCAATTTTAATTATGATAAGAGACTTACAATGGGTGAATTAACATTTTTATACGACCTTATCTCGACATCACCCACGTTTTCTTGATAATCCCCCCCTCCCTCTACCCACTCACTCACTCACTCTGGTTTGCTCTTGTTTTATGGATGATGTTGCATCAATAAAACAAAACATGGGGGTGGGTGAGGAAATTAAAAATTATTTTTTTTGGTTTGGTTTGGTTTGTGGTGAAGTTTTTGGTGAGTTTTGGGGGGACGTTATGGGTTTGGTGTTGTTTGTGGGTGGGTGGATGGGTTGGTTGGTGAATTTATAGAAGTTTGACGAAGGTTTTTGTCGAATTTTGGTAAAATTTGGTCGAAAAATGTAGGGATTTGCAAATACTGGTCGAACCTTGTTATAACGAACTTGCTTTTAACGAATCCCTCGATATAACGAACTTTTTATTTGGACCGTACTGTTCTAAAACAATGCAAAAAACAACTCGATATAACGAATTCCGCGATATGACGAACATATTTTCTGGTCCCTTCGAGTTCGTTATAACGAGGTTCAACCTGTATAAGATTGAAAAAAAAAATAAGTCGAATTCAAAATTATTTTTTTCTTTGTCGTAATTTGTCAAATTTTTGCGAATTTTACTAAAATTTGATGAATTTTTTGCGAATTTTACTAAAATTTGATGATTTTGCGAATTTTACTAAAATTTGATGAAATTTTTGCGAATTTTACTAAAATTTGATGAAATTTTTCGAGTTTTCTCATGAAATTTTATCAAATAGTAATTTTTCTATCGACAAATTTCGACATTTGGAAAATTTGGAAAATTTCAAACTAAAAAACAAAAAAATAAAAAAAGTGGGTCGAAATCAATTTAGTTGTCCCCTCTTTTATCTCTTCATCCATTAAGACGTCCATCTTGCACGAGGGAGGACCGAGAGGGTTATGTCTCATTCGAAAGATGGCTTTCTACTCTGCGACCCACGCCCAAAATCAATGGGTTGGAAATGGAATGGAGATGGCTTTGACCATTTCAATCATGCAGATGAACCAACCAACCACTCCATTTTTCCTCTACAACTTCCCATACAAACCCACCCCAAACCCAAATCCCTCTTCAAAAAACATAAAAAACATAAAAACTAAACCCGTTAAACCCTCCAAAAGACCAAAACCCACTTGTTGCTCCCTCATCGATCCAAATGACTTTTTAATTAAAAAATCCAAACCTTTAATTAACAAAAACACAAAAAAAATTGCAAAAAAAATCCAAAATTGGTTCAATTAACTCCGCGCCCACTAAAAATATTAGGTGTATCGAGCAGACACGACATTGCAGGTGTGCCGAGTTAAAAACCCGGCTATCATTGGCAGGTGACAAGCGTTTTCTCATGTCGTGCGGGTGGGCAGGGAAAAGGGATCTGTCAAAAGTGAAAAAGCCAGCCCCAGGTGTTTGCACAGCCATTTTCAATGACGGCATCAATTTCAACATCTTTTTGTCTTTCACGTCCAGTGGCAACTCGAGTGTCTGTTAAATTACAGTGATTGCCTGCCCAATGACATGAGGCTCATCTCGCAGACGGACCTAAAGAAACCCACTGTAATTACCGCTCCCAACATTCCCCCAGCTCGATCTGACGACAAAAACTATGCAAAAACCCTTTTAAACCCCCCAAAAAACATTCCGGAAAGTTTTCTCCGAGTCTTCCCGGATAGTTTTTCGGTTAGGGGGAGTTTTGGATGGGTTTTAGGGTGTTTTGAAGTGTTTTGGGGTGATCGATGGGATGTTTTTTGGACAGTTTTGCTCGTTTTTACATTCAAACTATTTTTCATCTGATTTTCCATACAAACTAGAGTAGTTTGTGAGTCATATTGTGGCATGGATGATAGATATAAACACCCAAAACCAATGGAAAACCTTCGAAACCTCCAAAAATCATCCAAAATATCCTGGAAAACCACCGAAAATTCCCAAAAACTACTTTTAAAAACAGTGGTTTTCTAGTTAGCACAATTTTACCGTTCCGATAAAGCCGAATCAAAAACTCTATTCCGAATCCCTTCTTCATCCACTCGGGTTTTCGGTTTGTTTTTTCCATTTTGGTTGTGCCAGTATTAGCATATCTTCTTCCTCAGATATACTCAATCCAAATAAACGACTCCAATTTCAAAAAATAAACAAAATTGTATTCAAACTCAAACATGTTGCTCCTTCCCCTTTCTCCATTACAATCAATCAGTATAACTCTCTTAAATCTAATAACAATATCCTTATTTCTACAATAATCATCGATTTCAACAATAACTCAAAATCTGGGTCTAACACCAGTGTATGTCTTCTTTCCACACCATCGACTGTTACCCCTACCCAACAACAGACAATAATTTTATCCAAAAACAATTATGCCTACAGCAACCTTAAACAATAATCCATCTTTCCATTCCCCACGTTCAAATCGATCAATACGTTCCTCCACAATTCTGTATAAATTAAAATTTCAGATTTTTATTTGCGGCTTTTCAAGTTTGTCCTTTGTCAGATCACGTATGAACAATGCAGCCACCAACCAACCAACGACTTAAAACTTTATATGATACCTACACCTACCTACCTGAACCTCCCCCTCCCCCTCCCCCAGTCCAAAAAATTAAAAAAGACCGCGTCTCGTTTCCCAACACGCGTCTGACAGGGACGCTGGCAATAAATCCGACAAATCCTCTTGCGCCAGCGCCTGAGATGGGCACTTAGCTCGAAAACAAAACCACGACCGTAATCGTTTTAAACCGTCTTCAGTCACCGTTGAACAAATCAAGGATGGGTCATAATTCCTCCCCGAGGTGAAGTCGGCGTCGGGTTTGTTTTCGAGCTAAGT
>JAQFZO010000673.1:0-21692 GCA_034695885.1 Geophilus flavus | reverse complement strand
TTACGGAATCCCTCATGTACGAAATTAGAGTTGAAGTTCTTCAACCAAAAAATGCGAAATTCGAGTTGAAGAAAAGTTCAACCTGCAAATGAGAAATTTACGGAATCCCTCATGTACGAAATTAGAGTTGAAGAAAAGTTCAACCACAAAGTTGACAAATTCGCCACCGTCCACTGGTCACTTGCCACTGTCCAGTCATCGGCCATTGGACACTTGCCACATAAACAAGATGCAATTAATCACTTATTGTTAATTTATTACAACAAACACTTCATTTTCATTTTTGTCGATGAAAAGTTCAGTATTCAGTTGCTTGCATTACACGCTCTACTCTTTACTGTATTAGAAATAATCATTCTTCCAATTCAGTTTGCTTTTGGGAGTTTTCTTTTGAAAGTTTTGGAAATAATCAGGTAAAACTCTCGTTTTGTTTGTAGTTAAATTCAACTAACAAAATGTCTCCACAGTCCCATGTTTCTTGCTCTGATACCAAGTGGACTCAGTACATTCTCTTTTCTGAAAATCACTACCGCCACTAATGCCACTAAAGATGTCCACATCAATAAAGATGTTTCACATCAAAAGTCCCGTATTTAGTTAAGAATGCATAACCCCCTATATAGGGGGTTATGCCTCAGCACATCTAGACATTGAATTTTGATGAAATCATTGCTGGAAAGTTATACCAAAACTGCTTCAAAACAGTACAATTTTCATTTTTTGTCGTTAGTTTTCTTCGTCTCACTCTTGCATTTAATATTTGCTAAGCAAACGCGATTTGGAAACAACCATTTAGATAACAATGTGAATAACAAAAGTAGAGTTTATAAGTCTAAACAAGCATTTATTTCAAAAATAATTTTGTGTTTAATTTTGAAAAATAAAAGTTTTGTGAGAATGACACTTGGTGTCCCAGATTTTTGCTTGTATTGAAATTAGAAAGTTATTTAACAACTTTTTTGCAAGCGAAAAAATATAAATTATGTATTTCAAACCTTAGTCCAAGTTCAAACCATCCTGTTCAACTTTACCATTTATTTAAGTTGATAAAAACAATAAAACAAAAATATTCAGAATTGTAGGTTGAGAAGTATTGTTTTAGAAATATGAAGTTTTTATGGGCAATTAAACTTTTATTGTCGTAAAAAAAGCTCGTCAATTGCAGCTTTTTGTTCACACTCGCTTTTATCGCATCACAGTGAACACGTACGTAATCCTGCTGTTCCTGCATGAAAATGTGGCATCGGAAGTAATCAATGTTCCTGCGTCCAAGTCAGAGTGCTGTACCGAAAAGAGATACGATGGTTTATGTTTGGACTGCAGCAAACCCGATAAATTTGGTTGCTGTAGCCAGACCAAGTGCGATAAAAACTGTTGCAACTAAGACGGCAGACCCGTGCGAACCGGATTGTAACTTTAGACCACCTGATGAAGAGAAAATCTGTGCCATACGCGTATTGCTCCAGATGGAGAAAAATAAGAAAAAAGGAAAAACCAAAAGGGAAGGTAATAAACCCTCAACTACGTAGCCTACTACCTATTAACATTGACACAGAATCCAGGTAAAGGAACTCTTCCTGAATACGCAGACGGTACCCCTGCTAAGTTCATACCATCCAATAGTAAAACCCATTTCTGAACATGAAAGCTTGAAAACGTTTGCGATCGATGATTTTGTAAAAGTTGTAAAAGTTGTAAAAGGTGTAAAAACTGTAACGGAAAGCGGTCTAGTTAATTTTTTTATGCATGTCACAAACCATTTTTTTTCATCCATCCATCGCCATCCATCGACACAAAACGGAACTCTTCCACTAAAGCTCTATGAAAAGCGCACATTACAAACATTTTCAATACGATTGCTACGAATTTATTTCTAAATCAATTTATAAATCTTGTTTGGTAGCTAGAACAAAAAAGAAACCTTTATTATCATAACCTTCGGGCAAAGGTCGAGTGAATCGTTTCTCCTCGAACTCATTAATTTCAAAATTCGACTGCGCCAATGCTCGTTTCAGTTTCTCCTCGTCCACCCAAGCAGCTGGGAACTTTTGTTCTCCGACCATATATTTACTACACTCGATCGTAGCAATTAGAGCTAACCGACCCCCTTTTTTCACCAAGCTCGATATATTTCTCATGCCCTTAAAATAATCATCGTCATCGGGAAAGCAATCTAAACACAAACTGCTGACAACTACGTCGAACTGTCGATGATCTCCGGGATAAAGAGGTTTATCGGCCAAGATGTTGAGGGGAAGCAAACCCTTGACGACTGTGCGCACACGTTCCTCCAAATAACCGAAGTCCCTGAATTTTCAAACTTAAATAAATAAAACTAACACTATTTTTTGATTAAAAAAATTATTACGTTTTTCCTTCGAGAGAAGCGACGAGTTTCAATTCCGTCGTGTAATCTGCAGCTCCCTGTTCATTTTCTATCCATTTTTTAAGCAAATTCAGATTAGAGTCGACGAAATCACCCAAATAAATGGATGGAATGACCGCACTGGCTGAAATCGCCCCCCGAATAATGGGTCCGCATCCGACGTCGAGCAAAGTTTCTCCCTTCACTTTACCTGGAAAAGTCAAATATGCACAAACAACACCAATAAAAAAAATTAATTAATTGTTAATATCTACCAAAAGTGAAAATCTGGTGATAAAATTCCTCGGTCGCCCATCGAAATTCTATGCCATCGGTGTCACGTCTTGACCCGATTGCAGTGGCATAAACTTCGCTATCGAAATGTTTCTCGTACAATTCTGTTATAGAAGCCATTTCGACTGCCAGAAACAACTTTAACGCGCGGAACCTTGACCGATTGGTATTATCACAATGTGATTACACAATAGATACCGTAAAGATTTGCCTGATAAAGCGATAAAAATTATTTTTTGTTTGTTTACAGTTAGAGACAGAGGAATGTTAAATTATGCTTAGCAGACACGAGGCAATGAAAAGCGGCAAGATTAGTCCCTTGTGCCGTAATTGTGCGAACATTTGTTTTTGGTCGTGGTTGTTTTCACGGACACCGGTTTATTTTTATGTGAAAATAGCCAGGACATATTTGTCGTACATTGTAACCACTATGCAGTTGACTCAATAACAGAACACACTAATTCGCATGATTTCGAATCCTCTAGATGCAGCAAGTTCGAAAATCCATATCTCAATGCTTACAAATGTGAGCATCTCTCGCAAATATACATCGTTTTGCACTGGCGAGATGTACTTTCGTTCTGTTGCGCACATTTGCGAGCATCGGGACATGGATATTGGGACTCGCCATGAAGAGAGGATTCATAATCAATTTTCCTACCACATGTAAAACGCTGTTTTCTGCTATTTTGTTAACTGCTTGGTAGATGCAATTTACTGTACAACACACACGAGTGACTATTTTAATGGATATCAGTGAGAAATACACACGCCGTAGTTTTTATTCAGCTCTGTCCGTGTATTACAGTCGAGTCCACTTATAAGAGCTCCGCTTAAGAAAGCGGTCCGCCTGTTTCAAATTCCCCGATTTTTTTTCCATTGACTTACATGTAATTAAAGTCCGTTTTAAAGCGCTCCGGTCCAAGGAAAGAGAAGCAAACTGAACTGTATAATGGCAAACATTAATAACCGACTGGGAATAATTACTGTTTGAACATGAATTATTCTACATATTCTCATTACAATTGACTGAAGTATTTTATACAGAAAAAATAATTAAAATCCAGGGAAGGTAAGTTTTTCTCAATTTTGCGAAGTGTATTTGGCAAAGTATAAAAATGATGAATAAGAAATAAAAATTAACGATTTACAGCAAAGATGTGATTTTAATAACGACAATGAAGATCTGATTTCTAAAAAGAAATTTATACTGTGCTCAATACATTAAAATTTAAAAACAAAAATAACTATCAGCATGACAATCATCTCGTTCCAATTTGATAAACTCAATTGGATGCCCTGCTTTAATTTAAAACAAAAATTCAAGGAAACATCGCCTAGTAATTTCATAAGTACAGTAAATGAATTTGTTTTAATCTAATCTCTGTCGAAAATAAAAATAAATAAACAAATATTTCAACCTGTAGTTATGGTGTGCTCCAAGATGGCACAGCATTGCACCTAAACACAGATAAAAACAACAAAATTTTTTTTCTAAAAAAGTAAAAGTCGGTTTGTCATTTTTAAATAAATGACTAGTACTAGGAGCAAACAAACAAATAGCTTACTCCTAATAGCACCCACATTTCAATGGATGATGAGTTTACAAAATAATTAATCACTGGAAAAGTCAATCACAGTTGATGATTGGTTTCTAAATGAGCTATGGAACAAATTCTCAGTCAAAAAAATTGTAAAATTAAAAAATAACACTAGACATTTGAAACTGCATTTGGAATGATTTCAGAGTAAGCATTTTCTATGCAAGAAAAAGTTTTTCTTTTTTTTAAATCTTTTTTTTTTTCATTTTGTTTTTTAAAAACAAAAATAATAGAATAATCAAGTGCATGATTACAAAATGAAAAAACACTACATATTTTCAAAAATATTACATGACTGTCTAACGGCCAAGCGAGTTCCGATAATGTACAAAATCAGCACATTTACTGCAGTTTCAGCTCCAATTTAAAGCATTTGATGGCAAAATGAAAATTTTATTAAATTCTACGACTTAATATTGTCACTGGATTAAGCTAAAGTTGTCAGTTTAAAATATAGTGAAAAAATATCTGTATCAAGAGTGAAAGAGGTTTTTTTTTACATGAGACAAAATTTCTTTCTTTACTTCAGAAATCGCTTAGTCCTTAGGCTTTGAAAGTAAATTACTGCAGAACAGTTATTTTCTACTATTTGTTTTTCATATTTAAACAGCTCAAAGTCATCACGTTGTCGAAGCTGCTTTTTAAATAAAAAAATAATCAAAAAAATATGCACGAACAAATAAATTACAGAACATCGAATAAAAACTGTTCAGCTGCAAAAGCCATATAGTTTGACTTCTGACTTGAAAATGTCTTTTGTAAGAACCATTATTTTAACACTAACAGTAACTGCTACCGAGCCCCTCGAAGGCACCGTTTTAGGTTATCGATAGTATTTTGAAGTTCCAGCCGCTCTTCATCCAATTTACGTTTACCCTGAACTACATCCTGGAATACAAAATAATAATAATTAATAAAAATTTCTTAAAATATTAATATTAATATTTTTATTTTTACTTACCGCCATTTTTTGGCTAAGTTTGTCAGCAGATAAGTTTAGATCTTGATTACAGAGTCGGAGTCGTTGACATTGTTCTAATAAAACTTCTCGCTCTAACTTTTGTTCTGAAAAAATGCATGTAATTTGAGTAAAACGACTACACTGACAAATAATGTAAAATTTTTTACCTTGTAAATGTCGCTCGTATGATTCCATCAAGTATTCTATGCCAGGCCACCTATAGGATTCTCTTTCAAAACGCTGATCGTTAGATTTGTTTACTTCCCATAAATTTCGCATTCCTTTGCCGACTTGGCCTAAGTAAAAATTAATCATATTATTATCGCATAAATGAATATGGAAACTACAATATTAACAAACTCCACTTACCTAATTTCATAGCTTGTTGCTGTTGAGTTGTCTGCAAAACTGACTCGTGAAATTCCTGAGCAAAATCCTTGATTTGCTTGTTTTTGGACAATTCGGAGGAACTGGTCATCAAAACGACATGACGTTCACCGTGTCTGTGTCCGTGCGCATGCCTGTGGGCATCTCCATTCGCTATATTTTGAGAGTTGTCGGCTAAAAACTGACCGGGTGAACTTCTTTTGCCATCTACATTTCATAAAAATTGGATAAAATGATTAGTTACATTCTTAAAAAACAAAAAAAGCCACACGAAGACCACCAACCTTGAATTTGGCGAGATGAAGGATGAGAATTCAATCCCTGCTTTGACTTTTGAAACGAAGAAACACCCTGAGTCAAAGAATCTTGCGAGGACGACGATAAAGGTGACGACTGCCGCATCATTTTATTCGATTTGTGTTTATCGGACTTCTTCCTCTTCAGACTTTTACCACTCTCTACATCATAAACACATTCCGATTAGTACATTTAACACCTCAAAACAACCTCCCACAAAATAATTTAAAAAAAAAAAAAAAACATTCAAAAAAGTTGTCAGTTAAATTCCAACCTGGTGTTGCTTGCTCCCGACCACCACCATTTTGCTTTTCTGCTACCAAACATTGCAATGCAGGATCGAAAAAGCCATTCCTTCGTAGCCGTTCTTCTACAACAGCCTGCCAAATGGCATCTTGCTCTACCATGAATAGAAAGAAAGAAAAAAGAAAGAGGAATGAGGGAAATTGTAGGACAGTTTTGTTTTCCTTTTCTTTTCTTTCCATTCTCAGGGGTCCATATATTCAAGTCAACAGCGTTTTCCCTTTTTTTTTTAAAACTAATACAATCCTATATATATAAATAGAAAAATAAAAATTTTAAAAGCTGCAAGTGCAGAAGCTGCAACTATGACCCACGACATCGAAAACCGTAATATACGGTAAAACGTGAATGCTCTTAACTTTATATTCAAGCATCACTTTCTTTTCTTTATTTTGACATTTAAACTTAAATCTATGAACCCACTTTACTTTACCTTTCCAAAAAATCTTTGGGATACATGGTAGTCGAACCGTGTGTTTACTTTAAAAACAATTTCGTGTGTGCGACTTCATGAACCATGAAGGAAAAAAAAATTCCACACAGTTGAAAAAAGATAATACCAACTGTGAAAGCAGGGTAGAAAACAAGCAGCACCCATTCAAATTAAAGAAAATACTCGACATGCAAGAACAAGTCAAAAGCAGAGCAAAATACGAGCGTGCCATTGGTGTCTACCGTCATCATGCGGACCTATAACGTGTGGTTGTGATGTGAGGATAGAAGAAACGATTCTTAAGAAAAGGTAAAGCGTGGGTGGAATGGAAAAGGGAATCGTGGGGTACTTCCTAACCGTAGTTCCGTCACTTTTTTAAATTTTTTTTTTTTTTTTTATTTATTTATCTTTTGTTTTTATTTTTTTTTTACCTCTTTGTCTGTCCTTTGTTACAGATTCTAAGTCGAAAGCTTTAAGGAACTGCACTTTCTGGGGGTAGTCGGGCTCACGAAGCAGATCGTCAGGAGAGATGCCGGGAGGGATGGGAAGACGCGGACTATGTTGAGAGATCTCCTCCAAAGGGCTGGTGCACGGCTCATGATGGCGCTGGCGCCGCTCCACGTATTTTTCAAATTCGATCTCTGCCAACAGCCATGGATACAATATAATGCGGGAACTACTCGCATAGGGTTAGCTTTCGCAATGCGCTCAGTTTTAGAATTATAATTAATCGTAAAGAAAATATTTATCTAGAATTTAAAAATCAAATTAGGCTCGCGCTTAATTAATTATGCATCGAATTTTACATGTTTAATTCTTGACTTTGAGGTGGAACAGTATGGGATGATGGGTACAAAAGAGACTTTCGATTTGTCAGGCCACTTAATAATACCACATTTTATGTCATGACAAGAGGAAAACTCAAACCACACGAGCCATTGCTTTCCGATAGTAAGAAATAAAAATGAAATGTTGTAATAATAATTTTTTTTGTTTTACTGCAAAGAATGACAAAGCCAAATAAAGCCAAAACAAAAATTACCACATCAATTTGATTGAGCGCCCGTATTTTGGCCTGGCATTAACAAGTTCAGGCGCCCAAAAGAGAAAAATCAAAATCAAAATAATAAATAAAAACATCCCAACCACAACATTACTGAAGGAGAAAATACAGAGAAAACTACATAGAAAAATGTTTACCTCGCTTATTCTGTTGCGTGGTTAGACCAAACATTCCCAAAAAGTTCAATTTCTAGTTTTCGTACAAGAAAATCAAAAAATTAGATAAATTTTCCTTCTATTTTCCGTTTTTTAATCACCTTTGGTGACTGATCGAGCTTTAACGGAGGTCCAGAAGCGATGGTCAACAGTTGACATCGTCTCTTTTCCGCTTTCTGCTCGTCGTCGTCAGATTCGCTGCTCTCCATACGACCGGTTCCGTTGACACGCGACAATCGAAGCCGATGTTCCTCTAGGTCCAACTTACTAACTAGCTGCTGATTTCCGTTATCGAGTCCATTTGTAACGGCGGGAGCAAATGTGGACTCCGTGGAAACCACTGGTGCCGAATTCGACTCCCTCGCAGTAACTGCATTAGCTGCCACATTATTTACAACTGCTTCGGGTGTGTGATGACGTTCACTCGCGATCCGACTAGTCTGTTCTTTTTTCTCGAACAATCGAGAATCGATTCTCTCTTCTGATTCACGAGCATCGGAATGACTGAGTGAGTTCTCCTGAACGGAATGAGTGCGCACACGGGATTGATTATGATGATATTTTCCAGGGTAGTGGTGATGGTGATGATGATTCGCAGTAAACGCAGGCCCGTTTCCGTCGACGTGATGTTGTTTACTCATCGACGTTAAATCTCTCGCCTCGTTCGCGTGATGATGCCGACTCTGGGACGACATGTTGATGGGGTCACTACTGCTTCTCTCCCTTCCGTACTCCACCACACCGTCTTTGGTATTCCATTGATCCCGTTCTCCATTTCGTATTTCTTCACCTCGCTCGTGCTGTGCAAGATCCTGATTTGAAAATATAAAACAAAATTAACAAAAAAATAAATCAAAAAATCAAAAGACGTTTCAATTTTACCCGTCCTGCAAAGTACGGGTGACGGTAGTCCAACACAGACTCGTGTTGCTGTTGATAATAATGTTCTCGTTGTCTCTGAAGCCACGATTCCTCTTCCGGAGCCCTTTGCAATGCCTGCGTGTTCGCCGTCTGCCCTATGAGAGCAGCGGCACTGAACGAGCCTAAATTCGGCACCGAAGACGAAGATCTCGAGTTGGGTCTAGAAATATTCGTGCCCGTTGCCACGACACTCGATTTGCGAGCCAAATCTCTAGGCATATCACTTTTATGAAACCGTCCTGAAAAAAAAGAAAAAAAAATTCATTAAAAAAACCTTTTGTCATTCGGCTGAAAAGATGGTATCTCACCACCAGGAGATTCGAGGCTTCTTCCCATTGGAATGCTCATTCTGTGCTGCTCTTGATTCCGTAATGCGAGATAAGCTGCATCCCTATCTCTCTGTTGTTGCTCTCTTTCTTTCTCCCGTTCTTGTTGTTCTCGTTCTCGTTCAATTTCCCTTTCGCGTTCTCTTAGTCGCTCGCGTTCTCTATCTCTTTCCCTCTCCCTTTCTCGCTCTCTCTCACGTTCGATTTCACGTTCTCTCTCTCGGTCTCTTTGTCTTTGCTCCTCTTCAAATTTTAACCTTTTTTAGAAAAAAAACAAAACAAAATAATCTTTGCAATTATCAAAATTTTACGAGTCGAATCGTGCCGCTTTTTACCTTTCTTGGTTTAAAGCTGCACTACTTGGCGATATCAGTCCCATCGGCGGTCCCAAGAGTTCGGGTGGATAACGGCTGCTCGGTAGAAAAGGTAATCCCGGATGGGAAAGCATACTTGGTGTGGAAAGTGGTAATACTGGAGGACGGATCATACCGTATCGTTCGAGGTAAAGGGGATCGTCTAATCTGGAATTTTTAAAAATAAAAATTTACATTTTTAATAAAAAAAAATTGTCTCGTATTATGGAAATTAATGAAACGAACCTGAACGTTTGAGGCAAATGTGGAGGCAAGAACATAGGGTGATAAGGATATCCTGCATGATCGAATGTAACGTGTGGTGGAATTCCATGTCGTATATCATCAGCCACGCGATATGGCTGAAACCCGCGGGCAGCTAACAACACATCCTCCGGACGCGATGAGGATGACATGTGCGAGCGAAGATGCGAAAATTGCGACGAGCCCAATTCTTTGGCCAAAACAGACTCATCTCGTTTATCCAAATAAAGTCCATGAGGAACTTTGTTGTTTAAATCCCGTTTAATACTGAGTGGCTCGATAAGCGGGGGACCGTGACCCAAACCCCCTCGATCGGAACTCTTTAAAAGAAAATAAAATAAAAGAGAAATAAAAAATTACAAATTGTCTTCAAATATAATTGAGTGGAAAAAAAAATTCAATAAACAGAAATCATATATAGTAATAAATAAAAATTTACAAAATAAACCTTTCTTCCATCTGATAGCGTGAGATGAGTTTGCGTTGGAGCAATGGTAACGACCGGAGGTGAACTAATGGACTGACCACCTGGTAAAATGAGAGGTGGAGGGGCTCTCTTAGGCGTGGTGGAACGCTGACTGAGAGCAGGTGATGAAACAGGTGACACAGGCGAATTGTCTTTCTCTGTAAAGAAAAAAATATTCAAAACAAAATTATAAATGTAAATAATTTCTCGATTTGTTTATTTATTTATTTATTTTTTTATCTTACCAGGTGGTTCGGTGGCTTGTTTTGCCAATTTACGAAGAGCAGCAGCAAAACTGGACGTCCTGGTGGCATTTAACGCAGGATTGTTGCTCATGGACGTCACGATACTGTTATTAGGCGACACTTGGCTCAGAGGAGGAACCGTAGCCGTCGTCCGAGTGATCGACTTTTGTCCACTCCCCGGGAGCATAGTCAACGGAGGCGGCTTGGAGCCATGAGGCAAGCCTAAAATCATACAAATAACAAAAAATTAATTTTACGTTTAATTCATTAAAACGCAGTAATGAAATAATGCGATTTAAAAACGGAAACACGAGAACAGCAAAATGTTAATACAATTTTGACCCTTTTCTCCCACAAATCAATGAAACCGCCAATCGAAACGTAGTGCATATCTGTGCAAGAGACGATAGATTGCGCTCACACACAACACACCCATCCTTCGATCGATATCAACACACACGGAAACCCCGAGGCTAATAGTCCTGGTTAACCTCGGACAGTCTTTTCGGTCATTTATAAAATCCATTCGGACAACTTTGCTCGTTATTAGTCACTAAATTTGCAACGGGGGACGAGCGGAGCAACGACCGCCATCACATATACACTCTCATTTATTCGCAACAGCTTTTGCGTAACGTCGATTTTGATCGAATTCCCTGCAGACAATACCGATACGAGAAGATTCTGTCGATTCGGAGCATCAGGAAAGAGTTTTTTTTTCCTTTTAAATTGTGTCTTAGTAGTCATGGAAACATGACAAGACAAGCTAAATTGCATAATGGTGAGCACGTCCCATTTAGACTGTGCAGGAAGGCACCAAATCAAAACACGTAAAAGAGGAAAAAAAAATTTTTTTCTCTCAACCTTCACGGCAGCTTATCACCTTTTACTCCCACTGTAATTACACAAACACAAGAGAAAATTTGAAGAAGAAAAAAAAATTGTGATTTTTAAAGTGCAACCTCCAAACGCAAACGACTATAATCAAAAGAGGAAACGTGAATGTCGCCGCCTGAGCAAACATCTTAACCCTGTAGTGGACAAGCACTAATCCAGTCTGTGGTCAACTCGCCTACCCCTTGCCTCGTGATCTTTTCAATAGAGGGCTCGGTCGCCATTCACCTTAGCTCAGCGGGACCTCCAGTGCTGTTTTATACTAATCAACTGGTTAAGACCACTTTAAACCCTCGCATCCCTCCACCTTCCGTCTGACCTAGTGCAACCCATTCTTTTCTCCCCTTTTACAGACCCCCGACGCGTCTTCCGCATGCTTTTGACCACCACTTCCACAACATTTTAACGACCGACACAAAATCTCGAGCGTAATTACCGCCGAGAACAAATCAAAAAGGAAAAAAAAGACTGCTAAAAATTCCTCTTTTCATAAACTCGTACACTCACCTTCGTGAACCCTCGGATGCACGAGCATGACTGGATGGTGGTGGTGCGCGTTTGACGACGGTGAATTAGAGGACTCGCCATAAACGGACAAATTTCGCGAACCAAATAAGCCAGGTGAGCGTCTCCAAGTGGGAGACGAGTGAGAAATATCGAGCATGGCTGCACTCAAATGGTTATGTGGGACATTATGCGAACACTACGATATCCAGTATGGCTGTGATGCGATGCGTTGTGCTCGGTGGCAGTGGGAAAACTGTGAAACCGTGTTAGGAGAGCTCGCCGATGCCAGTGCTGTTGGTGCTGACTGCACTCTCCTTTGTGTGTGGCTGGCGTGGCTGTGGGCGCTGAGGTCGATGGGAAATGGAAAAGGGAGAGGGGAGGGATGGCGAGTCATCGAGGGGAGTTTGTGGGGTAGGGGAGTAGGGGAAGGAAAGGGGAAGGGAGGGAGGGAGTCGAGCTGGGAGCAGCGACAGAATGCGTTTGTCCCCAGTTGGCCAGCTTCAATAGAGACAGATGGTAGCCAGACAAGCGAGGTGGTGCAGCCAGACAGCCACGTGCCTCCACAGTTCAAAGGTCAGGGAGCACACTCCAAATGGCAGCAGCAACCCCAGGGCAAAGCAAGGAGCAAGGCATCCCCTCAGGGCACGATTCGCTTGGCTGCAAACGCGACATCCTCCCTTTTCCATTGCCACCGCACCTTCCCCTCAGGGAAGATGTTTGCAAATATCTCAGAGATGAAGAGGAGGATGCAAGTATGCGATTCATACCCGTTGTCACTTAACACCATCCAACAGACCCCCGCCAAAAAGAAAAAATTATTTTAAATGTTTATTATTTATTTCCTTATGGAATTTTTTTAAATGTTGACATTGGTTTGATTCATTAAAAGTTATAAGAAAATTTTCTAACTACTGTATGTTAAGTAGTTATACATACTGTATTACTAAAAGGAATTTTTTTTTGAATGTAACTTTCGTCGACCTTGTACCATAATTTCCCCTCCATCTTTCCTCTTCCCTCATCCAGTTTTGTGAATGGCAGCCATCTTTTTTCTCACCCTCTGCTCCTGTGCCAGACCCCGGCTAGTAAATCTTGTATTTATGTTTTTTCCCCTTTCTCAACAACTGGTGGATCCAGCATTAGAGTGAAAAGCCGACAACTTGGCAGGTTATGGAAAGTCATCAAGGGCATGAGAACCAAATAGAGTTGGAAGGAAAAAAAAATTTGAAAAAAAAAATTTGGAAAAAAAAAATTCCTTGGAAAATAAAAATAAAAAAAGAAAATAATCGATTTTATTTTTTCTCAAGAAATGAAATAAATCTCAACCTCTTTAGGAAATGATTACACATCTGATTTAAACTGGATACGAGACCTCATCAATCCCCATTTTTAAAAGCCGCGAACACTTTTTTGTACCCTAAAACTCGTAAACAACTTTTCAAGTTCATATTTTCCTAATAATTTTCTTTTACAAAAAAAATAAACCCATAATTTTCTCACTTTTTAATTACAAGTTTAAACCGTGACCAAATAAAAAATAAAATATAATAATACCAAAAAAAAAAGTAAAAGCGAAACGACTTAAAGAGATGGAAAGTAAACTGGTTTCATAAATACGAGGAGGGCGATGCTACTTCTGGTGACTCACCAACCAAAGGTCTCCGCCAATGACCCCGACAGACGGAGCTTGCAACGGCACTCACTGAGTGGAGGGTCACGGCCTTACTCCAACTGACCTACACTCGCGGGACTAGGGGAGGGGGTGAAAAAAGCATGGGAACCAAACGAGAAGAAACACAACTCACAAGTGAAAGTATAAGAAAAATTTCAGGGAACACGGAAAAATGGAAAATTTTAATTACACGTTTGAGATAAAACCTGTTATTAACCGCACGTTTTTCCCTCGACAGAAGAAAAAAAAAACCATTTTTCATCTTCACTTTAATTTATTTTTTTTTTTTATAAATATTAATAAAGAGTAGAACGGGAAAGAACGTATAGAGTAGAGAATTTAGAATTCCATTGGAACAAATTTTCCGGCCAAATGGACCATTTCCAGTTCTCTCGTGTTGAAAGGAGATAAGTTAAATGGAGAAAATGAGAAAAGAGCAGGGAGTCAAGAATAAGTACTATTTTAGAGCAAGCAGAAGTCAATCGAAAGGAAACGGTTTAAACGTTTTCAAAAGAACCTCGTCACACCCTATTAACCCTATTTCGTGTATCTGTGAGGAGACAAAAAGACCTCCCTGGTAGACACCCCACCGAGATGCCGGCCCAAGTAGAGAAAGTGTTGAGATGCTTGACTGATCAACAAAAACAAGCACACATATATAACATACAGACCGAAACCCCCCACAAAAAGAGAAACTACCCCCGTCACCAACAAACCCATAAGGACAAAAGAGCAGCAGATGCAGTAAACCACTCCCTGGGCGCACAAACCTACTAACCGTCAACAACGCCATATTTGTCCACCCGAAAAACCACGCACACCCACCACGACCACCTGTATGCGCTGTATTTTTCCGTACAAAACCCCCCAATTCCCACAAAAAGGAGGGGAAGTAAAAAAGAAGTAAGGAAAGAAGGCCATTTTCGACCCACTGGCCCAAACGAAGGCCACCGGTGTCACCGTTTCCAGTTTGAAACTCTCTTTTTTCCCCTCTAAGGTTCGTGTCTCCAAAGGGAAAACCCAAACAAGAACAAAGACCAAAGGGCATGAGAAGGGGCTGAGTTTTAGGCATAAGAAACTTGAACTAGACTAGACTGTAGGCCAGGCCGACGTCTCGTCGACCCAACTCTCCGAGTCTAGAAAAAGTACAGACGACCTTATACTGTATACACACATTATGAGACCCTTTCCTCGCACTTTGCGTTCCCATGTTGATCGTGGAATCGAGATCCGAGCTTTTAACAACTTGTTAAAGGGTGGTTCGATAAAGAAACCACCAATCAACACTTTTTTTTAACGGTCTACATAAACCCAACCCCAGATTTTTTTGCTGGTAAACTTAAGTTGTGTACTTTTTCCTCCCCTTCTTTTCATCCCGTGGGTTATGATGGGGGAGGTAAAAATCCTTCTGATTCCTAACACCTGCTCGAACTTTTGTTACAAGCTCGTGTTTGGAGAGGGGGGTGAGTCTATAGAGAAACCAAAGTGCTAAAAAAAATATATAAAAAAAAATAAGTGTCGGTTGGTACTCCACCCCCGCCTGCAGGGAGGGAAAATAATGAGCACACGCCACATGAGTGTGCAGGGGCAATACCAACACCTTATCATTTTTTGAGGCAAAATGTTTCCGTAACGCTATGCATTGCAAAGCTAACGGAAGAGGGCGGATTGTCTCCATCCGGCGTGAGAGGAAACTGGACACAATAACCACTGCCAACTTTTCACGCATTTCGAGAGACCTTGTTTCGACCTTTCGTGGTCAACTGACCTCCATCACAATAAGGACCTAATAGTAGGAACGAAGCTATTGATGCCAAATCACGCGAAATTGGATTTTTTTTAAAAAGAAAAAAAATGGGAGATTGAATAGAAGGGAAAAAAAACGAATTCCTTTTATCAGTAGTTCACATCGCATGAGGGACACCTGCCTGAGTAGTTCTTCCTGTCAAAATGCTGGAAAGGTGAAGAGGACACCTGCGCGTTGGGACTGAGATGTCAGGTTTTCTTTATCTGACGCCAATCGAAGGCCACCCAGTCATTAGTTGGGTCTTTGAAAATCCCCTACTTTTCAAAAGGCTTTGATAGCGATCGATTTTCTCAAAAAGATTATGGCTTCACAACTAAATCATTCCCACCCTGTTTTGTTCGCACACCCTGCAATTAATAGGGGAAAGCGAATGACAAGTCAACGATTGAATAAATCTAAAAAAAATATATAAAAAAATTTGTACGTGTGCAGGGCAGTAGGGCATAAGCGATCGATGTACCATGTTAACCATCACAGTAGAATTTAATTTAAACCACTATATCTGTCACAAACTTCGGTGACGCCGGCTAATCATTTGCCTAAGATAAGCCAAAGTTTACTCAGTGTCGAAAATCAGAGTGTGCGGAAAGATGTTTCACATCAAAAAAATTAAATTCAATAATTTAAAAGGTTTATGATCCTGGAAATTAGTGAAATCATTTCCTCGCACCTGCACTTCATTACTCGAGTAATTATTTCACAAATGTGTGCAACTCCATGCAGTTGGTAGAGGCGGAAAAATGAAAGAAACAAGAAGAAAAAAAAATAGCGAGTGATGGAAAAACGAGCGTTTAACGTAGTGGGTTGATAAATGGGTCCAGGTCTGGACCGAAATCCCCGCTAGAGGCGTTGCAGTGGCTAAGAAAAAGAGGAGGAGGAGGAGGGTCGGCTACACATACACACGCACATCACCCATCTCCCAGCCCATCGAGTTCACTGCCAAAAAGCAGTCTTGATGGATGAAGGGAGAGAATAATGTGGAACTACCGAATCAGGAGGTCAACCGGGTTAAGGATCAAAGGTCCGAATATTATGGAGAAAGGAAGAAAGAGATGGGAGACGGGAGGGATGCGAAGACAGAATTGCCACCGTTGGTGAAGTGAAGGAAAGGGAATGGAACGAGAAAAAAAAAATGGTTTCAGGTTTTAAATTTCAGCAATGTAAATAAAAGGAAGAAGGGAAATTTTCAGTCGTGTCAACATGTTAATTATGCATTACACGCCGTTTTCTAGTCGCTCGCACTCATTCGTTGCCATTTTTACGGGCCATAAAGACAGGGGCAGAGGCATCTTTCGTTGAGGAAGCAGCCCATTGGGAATTATGCAAAATATCCAAGAACCGCCTGACATTAAGGATTACATATTAGTCCACGGGAAAACGGCACGCACCGCTATCATAATAGATCCATTCTAAAAACATTACACACTCTTCTAACCACCCATTTTTCCCAACTGAAAATACTCTAAATCCCTCTACCGTGACTAAATTTTAAAAAAAAATATCTAGAAAAATGAGAATTGAATGTAATTTTTTTTTTTACAACCACCTGCAAGTGAAATATAAAGTAAAATTGTTTGAAAGTAATCGTTAGAGTGCGGAATATAAACTATGCAAGCTGCTCATAATGATTTGATAATTTCAAATTCATATTTTATGCATTTTTTATTTGTTTTTTCTTTTTTCATGAAATTTTATTTATTTATTTCATTACATTCATTTGAAACAACCACAAACTTTTACCCGCTAATTTGCATAATAACGCCTTAATTGTTTGTTTTCAAATTTGACCTATTTTTTATTTATTCATTAAATTTTTTTTTTGGGCTCAAATTTCCATAAATTGCACGCAAAAGCCCTTACGTCGGTACATATACGCCTTCACAATAACTCCCAAGTTCGAATCACGCACGCAAAGACAATATACAACCCATGAATTCCAAAATTTCCGGTATTTTGAAGGTTAAAAATCAACGAAAATATAATAAAACACAACCTTGAGAATTTTTTTTAAAAAAATATGTAGAAAAAGCAGAATTTTCGCAAATAAATCTACTTTTAACATGATAAAAAGCAGGAAAAGAGGCGGAGATTCATTTGTGCACGACTGTTTGTAGGGTGCAGGCTAAAAGTCACGCAGGAAACACGAGCTGTATGTGCGAAACCTCGTAGGAAAAGGGCGTAGGCATCACAGGTAGCCCAGCCACTGCAGGGCAATGGGGAGATGCGCTTCATCACGAGGTCACGAAAACTCAAGCGCGAGGCCTTTCTTTTTCTCTTGATTTACAACTCGCTTCTCTCACACCCTCTAATTACTAGCCTGAGATAAAGAAAAACTGCGAGAGGGTAAAAAGTGTGCTTTTAAAAAAATTAAACACAAAACCCCCGAAAAAAAAAAATTAAAAGAAAAAATGTCGCCGCCAGCCTTTCACGCACGATCGTTCGCCCTTGGTATCGCAATGTATTTTATGAGGCCCTACAGCATTGTCTAAGAAATTTTTTTCATACCTGCCACCAAAAAGCAAGTATAATTAACATTCATTAGGTGGATGAGCCAGCAGGGAGGCAGATACTCATCAAAAGCAATTATAGCAAGAAAATGGGTGCGAGCTAGAGAGAAATGACAGCAGATGTAAGACAAGTTCCATTTAAACCAAACAAAAGAGATTCCTTTTCATTAAAAATGAATATCAAGTAAAATATAAAGATGTTTTTGCAACATCAACAAAAAGAAAAAACTCCTTACAAAATTTATTTTGTTAAAAATCTGAGCTTTTCATTATGAAAACTCAACCATCCCCCCATCCCTCCCTCTTTTCACCCCCTGGTGGTAGAATTCAGAGTCCTGAGTGCGGGATTTTTCCACCGTTAATAAACTACTCTGTCTAATTGCACCGAAAAAGCTTAGCCAATCAACCATTTCCTCTTCTAAAATGTTACCCTCAGTTAGACCCACCCTGGGTGGGGAGTTGGGAGTGTAAAAAAAAAAAAAAAAGTGTAGGAAAAAATCCCCTCGGCATGTGGTGAACATTTATTTTTCTGGCAAGCGCCAACTTCCGCTCTGGTAGAGCGATAACGCTCTGGTATTATTGCTCAGCTTTCTTTCACTATTCCTGTCTTTCCATATCACAGTTACTGATGGTCAGATTACGCCCACGCTTCTCAACCCGTTGGGAGTGGTGCGGCAAAGATGCGCGCACCACTTACATACATACTCTCGACTTCACCCACATCCCGGCCCTCTCCTCCTCCTCCCCTCCCCCCGCCTTCCCCCACTTCCCGCTCCTTCTCGCCTTCATCGATCGAGCGAGCGGCCCCGGGAGAGAAGTGAAAAGACAAGCAAGGGCGCGGCGCGCAGAAAAATATGAGCCATAAAACGCTGGCCTCACAAGACACTCGTGAATGGATCATTGGCGGAACCCGGACTACCTATCTGCCGTAACCCCAACTGACCAGGGCGAGAGGGCGCACTCATCCAACAAGTGACCATTCGCTTATCGCCAATGAACGAATCGTTCTAGCAAACTGTCCACAGGGAAACACAACTGACCACTTGTGGACGCGTGCATCTCCTTCAACTCATACGTGTTGAGGGAGAAAAAAAAGGAAAGAAGAAAAAAAAAGAAAGGGGGATGAAAAACCCTTTTACCTCGATACATTACGGCATCTTTTACAGAAACCAGGTGTGTGCACGTGCGGAGAAAATTGAATTCTTTCTCGTGCTCTCCCCCCTCGTTCTTGATAATGACTCCGGGCGGATTAAGAAACGCCGCCGGGGATGGGGAGAGACGCATGTTAGCCACCACCGTTGCATCGTTGCAATCTTCTCTTCTTTCAAATCTCCACATGTCCCTTTTCAAAGGAAGCGCATGGCTTTCCATTCAATATCGCGCGAAACTCTGATAAGTCGCCGTGGTTGGGCGCACTAATCTCCTTGCCATTGTCTTCTCTGATCCCTGGCTCCATTTCTCGATCCGCTGAGATGAGTTTCTATGGTTACCCAAAAATTCCAATGCCAATTATGCTCAAATCTCTGCTTTTCCTTTCATTTTTTCCCCTTTCTACCGTGATAAGTCGCGGTTCAAATTATATCCAGGTGCCAAATCCTTAATCAAAAACAATTTAAACCCTTTTTGTTTCTCTTTATAATCATAATAAAAATGATAACATTTTTTATTATTAGTTCCAATATTGGCGGTGGATTTAAAGGATTTCGTTGCACGTGTAACAAAAGAGAAAATCCAACCATATAGGCATAGCAGCGCCCAATGAAATTCCCACACAAAAGCGATGCATAGACGAGAAGCCGCTCGAGTCGAATTTAAGCCCGATTTAAAATTTCAAACGTACGGCATTATTATAAATAGTTTAACGCGAAAAATGTGAACTCGAGTCTCACACATTATCGATTTACGTATTAAAACTCGTGTTTAGTGTTTTGTTTACATTCCACAAAGCCATTTCTAATCATTTTCCCGACCCAGAAATGTTTTAAACCTTAAAATTCAGGCTGCCTCGTCGTGTCGATTCAAAATACTAAACGTCGATAGAATAAATACCAACCATAAATAATAAATCCACACGTCTCGAGTGACCTATGCATCAACACTCCTGGATCCGATCCAAAAACGTGTCAATCTCCACCTTTGGTCGTTCGGAGAAAAAAAAATGGGCGTCTCCCGCGTGCTATTATCCACCGCACCCGTCCTCGTGCAACGAGGGAGACTCGTTTTCCAGGTAGATAGTCTCTGCCTTCGACCCAAACATCATCTCCCCATGATTGCGCGCACGCAAAGCCTCACTTCTACATGTCAAAAACGAGATGGAAAAAAATCGACAACAAGAATCGCCTCGACATTGATTTCCAACATCACAACTTTTACGAGCGGCAACACGCAAACCTTCCTTTTATTCCCCTCACTGACATGCATCTATTCAATTTTAATCACTCCTCGCACTCTATTTTCGTCTTTATTTTTTTCTGCCTTATTTACGACACATTCAAACGTGCAATCACCTGATTGCACCTTCGTGTCACCTTCTATCGTAAACCAAAACCGGAAACTTGAATATTGTTTAATTCAACGCACCGCGGTAGCCATTACAGCCACTTGTATGTATGTGGTATATTTTTTCACTGAATAGTTTATTATCGTCGTTATATACTTTATTTTTTTTCATAATACCTAACTGCCAGATAGCACAGCACACGAATTACACGTGGATTTTAATCGCTTCCAGGTGTTCAAACAAACCGAGAAATTTGAACGGAAGGCATTTTCTATTCATTTTCCATACGGTAGCCAGAACCAATTTTGACTCATTGCAATAAAAAAAACAAAAATTTTTTTTTCTTCACTTGAAAAAAAATATTTCCGGGTTACATTAAAAAAAATTTTTTTGGTGGTCGGTATGGTCGAGTGGGGAATTTTGGAGGAAAAGATGGTAATGGATGCCATATGAGAAGAGACGGTTTGTATATTTGCAATCAATATGAACACAAGAGTCCCTCCCACTTTGCCAGGAAAAGGCAATGCGAAAAACAAGCCACACAATGAATCATGGATGCCAGAGATGATGATCGATCAATAAACGCAGCCCCTCACTGCCCCTGAAGGTTGGCTCGGTGCACTTGCTGATATTCATAACGCGTGCGCATTCACACCGGTAGGGAGAGAGAGATGAAAGAATACAATCTGTTAATTATAGAGGCCACGAGGCGAGAGGAAGTGGCAAAGAGCAGCAGCTGCTCCAAAAACCTTGCTACAACAGTGCAATCAAGCGCAAACCCCCGTCCACCCCTCCTCACCACCTCCCACCGTGTGAATAGTCATACAATAAACAATTTGACTCTAGTCCAATTACAGCGGGAATTAGACACCTAGTGTTGCATACCAATTGGATAACATAACAAGAGTTGAGAAAAGGAAAGGAAAAATTTGCATTTTTACAACGCCGTACGCCTAATTTATGTGAACAGTAATTCGTTAGGCAATTTTATCTACCTGACACTTTTAACTTGACGCCGTGTTTACTTAGTTGCTATTTTATCACTCGAATGTGTAAATATCCGTGCGAGACTACAATAGCCTGTAATTTAATCCTAATTAAGGGGGGAGGGGTGGGGGTCTGACTTGTAAATATATTAATGTTGCATTTCTTTTAATCAATAAACAAGCCAAAAGAAGCCATGTTTACCCGTCATTTGCCAACATCCTGTTTTTCGCGCATGTACTCTTCCTTCCCAACAGTGTTGATCGGTGGCAGTTGGGGGTCAGACCGTTGAAGTGTTGAGGCCGCGTCGGATGACAGCAGGCAGTTCGGAAATGACATTCTGTCAGGCACGATAAAAATCATGAGAGTCTATGGTATGGTATGGTG
>JAQFZO010000672.1:0-21700 GCA_034695885.1 Geophilus flavus | reverse complement strand
TGTGAATATTTACAGCAATATATGATGTACATTTGCAAGAAATGCAATTTTCCCACTGTTGGGCGGGATCACGATGTTTCGTCCCACGACGATTCGTCTCACGACATTTCGTCCTGGACGTTTCGTCTCATCGACAGTTCCATCCTCCTGAGGACATTTTGTCCCAAAGACATTTCGTCCTGGCGAAGTTTCGTTCCGGTGACACTTAGTCTCTACGACGTTTTGTCCCATGAGCATTTCGTCCCGATTTATATAAAATGAAAAAACAATTAATATTATGAAAAAATATTTTATTAACACCTACGTATAGGCCTAGTTGTGTTCAGTACATCCCACAATTTGGGAATTTATGGATATTTTAAGACGAGGCAAAGTCTACAAAAATATGCCAAATTAAGTGAAGGAGTGTTCAGAATTGTACATAATTATGATGCAGATGACAAATCTACATTTTACGAGGCATTGCACACAACTACAAGTTTTAATAAAGTATTTTTTCGTAATGTCAATTGTTTATTCATTTTTTAAGAATCGGGACGAAATGCTCATGGGACAAAACGTCGTAGGGACTAAGTGTCACCAGGACGAAACTTCGCCAGGACAAAGTGGCTTTGGGACAAAATATTCCCGGGATGAACTGTCAATGGGGCAAAACATCGCAGGGAGACGAAACGTGTAAGACGAAATGTCGTGGACCCATTTTTCATGCCAAAAAAAACGCCTAATAGCAGAAAAAAATCAAAGATGAAAAAGCATTTTCTCCAAAATAGCCAAAAAAATGAAAAATGAAAATAAGAAAATAAGAAAAAAGAGTAAAAGAAATAATTACACTTAAAAGGTAGTTTTCTAATTCCTTTTAATACCTAGCAGAAACACAGCCATAGCTAGGTGGATCTCCAGCAGGTGGTTTAGGTACGTGGTTGCAACCAGGTGACGATGATCCCTGCTCTCCGCCACGATTGGACGACTCTTCTCTCGCCAACGGCGAGTTGGCCACGTGAACGTTGTGTCCGCTCGACGACTCGGTCGTCTCTTTGGTTTCCGAGCTGCCCGATTCTTCTGGTCCGGGCGTCTTCCTTCTGATTCGCGTTCGACTCCGCTGCTCCACGGGACTCTGTCCTTGAGATCGACGACGTCGGAGCCGCAGTTTCGACTCGGAGTCATCCGACACATACTTCTCGGTGCCCTGACGTCGTCTCCTCACCCCGGAACTCGACAAGGACGACCCGTCTTCGATGCTTTGACTCCGCTGCAACTCCACCGGCGTTCCCCGGTCCCGTTCTCGTTCTAGCGCCGCCTGTTGTTGTTGTTCTTCCTCGGCGAAGACCGGAGTGGTCACGCTTCTTCGCAAGGGTGACCCGAATCCTCCGTTATTGACCGGTTCACCGTAAACAGATCTAACTTTTTCCAATTTCGACACCAGACGGCCGACCTGAGACCCCATGGGCAAGGCACATGGTTCTTGTTTGCTGCCACTGGTGGAAGTTTCGGGCCGGTCCGTACTGTTGCTCCTCTCGTTGCCCTCGTCGCTGCCGGTCCGTGGGGACGAAGCGGCGTCTTCGTCCTTGATCACCTCGGTCAACCGATTTTTCTCGGGCGAGTTATTTTTAGAGATGCCGCCGCTTCCTTTGATTTTCGTTTTCTTGTTCGAGTTGTTGACTAGAAAATTTGACGATTCGTTGTTGTGTTGATCTTTGTCGTGGTTGGCCGACGTTTTTCCCTCGTTCTGAACACCACTTCCAGACGAAACCGTCCTTTTCAACACCGTCTGCTCGCTCGCGGTGCTGGGCGAGATTTCCACGGTCTCTGGAACCGTTGGTTGTTGTTGTTGTTGTTGTTGTAGCTGTTGTTGTAGCTGTTGTTGTGATTGCAGGCACACCTCGACCACGGTCACGGGTAAATTATTCAAATCGCTCGGATGGTGGTGATGCTGTTGTTGTGGCTGCGTCTCGGTTCCGGCATCGTTCCTTGGACTCGGGCTCCTTCTGGCGAATTTTTTAAGTTTAATCCCAAACCCCAAATCGGTTTTATTCGCTTTCGTTTCGACTTCATCCGATTTCTGCACACCGCGGCCTTTGGCGAGCGGTATTTTCGTCGAGATCGTTCTCGAGTGATCCGACACGCCTCCCTCGTCGTTTTTCCTCAGCGCGGTACCGACGGGAACGGGTATCTTGCTCCCTCTCCTGCTGTGATCCCCGTCGGCCTCGTCTTGCTTCCCGTGAAAATTGCCGATCTTGAACTGCGGGATCCGCGACACGAGCTTCATGCTGTGCTGACTGCAATCCATCGTGCTGTCGTCACTCCTGACAGTGCCTCCCCTAGGACTAGAGCAAAACTGACTGCCAACGCTTTCGTCGCTCCTGCACATGGTGGGTGCAATCCCCTCGAATCCTCCCGATCCGATGATGATCTCCGATTTCGGTCTTCTCTCCCTTCGCTCCCCTTTACCGTTTAGCGGCGGGGTGCTGCATGGCGTACTATTAGAGCTGGAAGCGTGCGAACGAAGCAAGCTTGATTTTTGAAAAGCAGCTGATAAATCGGCAATGTTTATCACAGACACTTTTTGTTCGTCACTCTCACCGTTCTCCTTCTTCTTCGTACAACTCACCGAATCTTCCTTCGGAGGAGTCTTGTACTCCTCCTTCGAACCGTCGTCGTCTTTCTCCAGGTCTTTCTCCGCATCGTGCGTGTCTTGGCGCGCCAGTTGACCTGGGAGCGGTCTCCCCTGAATTATCTCGACGGGTGCGTCGAAATACACCGACACTTCGTCGGCGTGCAGGGGACTCGTAGGTGCCATCACCACCGGCGGCACGTTCTTTTTCGCCGTGTGCAGAGTGAGAACTCGCGGGAAGATTCCCGAGAGAACCTGAAACGAGCAACGCTGTCCTTGGATTATCTCAATCTATACTCCGTCGGCCAGGAGCGTTTGATGGAACTTTCGCGTCTTTCACCTCCTTCCGCAGGTCGACTGCCTTATGTCCGGATACGAGAGTGGGCGAAGTGGAAGTAACGTGCACTTCTCGCTCGTCGGTGACTGACAAATGATGGCCGCATTCGCTGGGCGACGGGATGTGACACGAATGCCGACTGAAGCCTCGATGCTCCGGCGACTGAAGCTGTGCGTTCTCCATCTCGTGGTCCGTTTCCTCGCTGTCGTCGAATTGCGACTTCCACTGCGAGGCGAGCGTCAGTCCGCCACCTCCCTTGGTCACCTGCTGCAAAGCAGACACGTTATCGTCCTCGGCCATTGCACACTGTGTAAAGGACAAATCTTTGTGATATCGGGCCCGATTGGATGGATGAAATCGACGATGTCGATGCTCCTTCTTATCCCGGCCATCTTTATCACCCTTGTCGATGGGAGGGGTTCCTACGGGCGTGCTTTTACTTCCCTCGCCGCCGAAACCCGGTCTCGCCCCTTCGTACGAGTAATAACTTCCTTCTTCCGTCATTTCTCGTACTCTGGGACTAGGCAGTTCCAAGTTAGCGTCTCCGTTGTGATCTGCATCGGCCGCACTTCCGACTCGCAGTTTCCCGAACGGTTTCAAAGAGATCTGGATGCTCTCGCGACCTGTGTTTAGGCTGTGACCCTGATTATCGTTCGCTGCCGACATGTTTGTGGGTGCTGCGTTGTCTTCCTCGTCGTCGTCTTTTTGTTCCTCGACGTCCTTCTCTACTGCGTGCTCGTTTTTCGCTTTTTTCGTGCATTTATCTACTTGATTATTGAATGGAAAAGTTTCGCATTTTTCATTCGACGCACTGTACCGGATCACATTAGCGTTTCCATTATCCGCATCCACCATTTGTTCCTTAGACTCGTACGTTTGTAGCCACCTTTCGGCTATTCTCGACCGTTGACGTCTGCGACGGAATTCGTTGTCTACTTCTCGCGATCGCATCGCGTCTTTCTTGCAGTCGATACCGTTGACGGCGTCTGGCTCAAAATTTTCCTGATTATCCTGATAACTGCCCATTATGTTATCGTCGAACATGTTATCCGTGATGTGCGTGCCAGGAGCCAAAAGTCTAATCGAAATACACAAAAAAAAAATTAAATTAAAATCAAAACAAAAATAAAAAAATCACTTTACGACGATCATCATACCCAGGTTGACCAGTCGTTGGTCTGGTCATGATGGCAGGTGAGGTGGTAGTAGTTGTGGCCACAGAATTGTCCGTGTACGTTTTTTCCCAATCAAACGGATCCGTTTCCTTCACTCCACGTCTTTTCATGCAGCGTTCGAAGAGACCCGACAACATCTGATAGTCAGGTTTGTCCATGTATTTCAATTGCGATACATGGTCCAAAAATTGACGAAAATCCGAAGGAAGATGCTTCAGAAGCATGCGATGATCATATTTCTCTTTCGTCATGCCTACCTACATTACAAAAATAAATTAAATTAAATTAAAATCCAAAATAATTCATAATATAAATTAAAATACGAACCTGTTCTTTATCCTTGATTTTCCGCCATGGTAGTTGCCCATTAACAAACTCGACTAACATGTAAAATAATGACCAGAGGTCGTCATGCCTCCCCATTTCCTATATAGAGAGAAAAAAAATTAATTAATTACTTAATTTGCAAAAAAAAAAAAAGAAAAATCGAGACCCAAACTCATAATTCAACTTCATATTCGAATGACGAAAGACACAACATGTGTTGCAAGTAATTACATTTTCCTCCACTATTTTTAAATTTATCATTAAACTAATCACTTTCAGCACTTTACAACATCAGAGCACAGACACAACATGTGAAAAGAATTAAAGTTGAATAATTAAATCGACTAGCCAAGAAAACAAAATTAAAATATAAAAAAATAAACAAATAAGTGTTTGCAACAAGATGAATAGCTTCGTGATAAGTTAATTCTTAACAGATGCCTCCACCCCAGCCATTTAAAAATAAAAGATAAAAAAACTCGTGGGAAAAAAAGAATGCTGGGAGGTTAAATAAGTCACACTTTGTCGAATTTTTAGCAGATTCCGGCCAATGACCTTGCTCAAGTGTTCTTTATATAGACGGAATAATTCAGAAGAAACGTCAACTTGTTTTGGTATGTCAAATTATAATAATAATCATCAAATGCCATTTCCTGGAACTATTTTTACATTTTTTAAACCAAAACAAATGATTAAAACGTTTCGAAATATTTTTTTTCTCAGATGTTTCTTCCGATTCGATCCGATCCGATCAATCACTCACTTTATTTTTATGAGCATTGATGGAAGCGTAGCGAACAGTTCCTCTGAAACCGGCGGCCGGTCTTGGCGTCCTCACTTCACCGTTCGCGTTCGTGTATTGACGTGCCAGTCCGAAATCGAGCATATAAACTTTTCTACAATTATGAGGTAATCGTCCAATGGAAAAATTAGACTGAAAAAACAAAAATCAAATTTAAAAATTTATTTTATCGAAATAAAAATTGATTTCCATCTCACTGGTTTCACATCCCGATGCAGAAAGCCTACTTCATGGATGCTTTCGATGGCTTTGAGTATTTGATGGCCGAGTCTGAGTGTAGTGCTCAACGAAAAAGCGCCACGGGGTTGACTGCGTCTCAATTCGGCTAAATTTTTTCCTTGTAACTGCATTACCACGTAGTTGAATCGGTCGTTTCTTCCACATCCTATAAAGCGACAAACATGCTCTTTCCCTGTGTGAAGAAACAAGAAAAAGTAATTAAAATCCAAATAATAAAACAAAACAAAAAAAATCATCTTTAAAACCTTATTTTAACCATATTAAAAGGCCGAGGATTAAAAATAACGGCAGGAAATGAGACATTTTCCTAAAAGACGACTGTTATATTTTATTTTCACCTGCTGACATTTTCTCCACAAACCAAAACAAAAACCCCGCTATTCAATTTTCATTTCTACTTCCTCCCACTCATGCGTTTCTAATCCTACATCTGTTAGGACCATATAATATCCAATTGCTCAAACAGTAAAAGGGAAAAAAGAACAATAAACCGCAGGGGGAAGGTAAAAAAAATAAAAATCAGGAAAATATTACAAATATCCTCTTACCTTGCAGTCTTTTCAACACGGCTACTTCCATTTTGAGCACCTGTTTCGCTTGCTTTGCAGACTCCAACTTCAAAGCCACTGGTTCTTTCGATAATAAATCTAAACCTTCGTAAATCTCCCCAAACCCACCCCCACCAATCTTGCGTATCTGTTTAAAAAAAAAGAAAAAGAAAGAAGTCAATATCAATCAAGCTCGGATTTGTAGATCGACTTGGGAAATTATTTCCGTTGAAAAATGTCAAAACCACAAATAATTCAATTCAACACATCACCGCCAGATCCAAATGACAATAAATTTTTTCCCCGCATAAATCTCGGTAAATTGAAGAAAATATATAAACGACTTAAAAAAATTTCAGATTTACAGATGCTGAATTTGTGAGCAAAGCTATACTTTACAAAACATTTTGTGGTCAAAAGTAGCCTTTACATCGGATTTACATCAGATTTACAAAATTGAATTTACTGTACACCGTTTAAAATAAGATGTAAATTGCAACTTGAATTATTTGTAACGCATTGTTTTTTTTGTGTAACGTGCACGTAACGCGTTATATTCACCCATTTGTAACAAATCGATAACGAGTTACATTTTATAACGTTAACCAAAATTAAAAACAAAGTAAACTATCAGTTGTCACTAAAATCAGTCAGTCAGTCACCCTCATCACCCACCCTCATGCTCCCGCCTTGAGCCTCAGTCACTATTGAAATAAATCTGGGCCAAATTTTTTTTTGAAATAAATGTAAAATTTTTTTATTATGAGAAAAAATAACTTTTAAAGTAACTTTAATTGTAACGAGTTTCATTTGCAAAAATGTAACGAAAATGTAACTACATCTGCGAAAAATAAAGGTGTAAATAGGAGTAAAATGGTGTCCCTAAAATACTCATGAAATAACAATATTTAGGCACGGTTTTGCACCATTATAAGAGTAAATGTACTAGCATTAGGTGTAAGAAACAATTTTTATCTCATTTAAGGTGTAGTGTTATCATTTACACCCAAATTTGCACACTTAAACATAAAAGAAGTTCAAATAGGGACAACATTTTTCGCAGTGTACACTATACTCTTACAAAATAGTAACCGTAACGATAACGAGTTACATTTAAAAAATAACTTTTCCAAGTCTGGTAAATTGAGATTTATACATCATCTTTCACGTCAATTTCTCACAATTTTAGAAATGTGAAAGCTCAAATTTAACAATAAATTTTACATTAAATATCCCTTTTTGTAAAGCTGAATATTTTGCAGTGTTTAAAGCTTAACTCCTTTAACACCGTCAAATAATTATTTACGGTCGACTTTGGCCTCCTTTTCCCACCCCTATTTTTTAAAAATATATTTTTATTCAACACATCATAAGAAATATATTATCGAGACTTGACTCATTCAGGTCAAACGGTCTAATTGAATCAGCATCGGAGGTAACCGTAGACGACGTAGAACGATGAACCAGTTTCCAAATCCATTTCAAAATAACATTTTAGGTACCGTTTGGCACCGACTCTCAACCCGTGCACGTTTCATCCCTTAACCTTTTTTTTTATTCCATCATCTCCAATATGGCACACTTTTCCCGACTCGACAAAAGCGCTCTTTGTATTCCGAAACGGATTTCATCATTCCTCCAGAGAGGATACATGTCAGGTTAGATTACAAATCTCATGTAAATGAGATGAATGATATCGAAAAACCACTGTTTGTCGACATTGCCATCACATTCCGATTTTCCGAGGTAAATAATCCCATCTTCTTTCGTATCGATCATCGTTAACACGCTTCGCCCTTGTTCGCCAGACAAAACTGTCCCATTTGGCTGCAATCCTAAATACTTGATAATAAAATTTAAAAAAAAAAAAAAATAAGTGTAAAATTCTACATATACCGTATTACTTCGAATAATAGCTGCCCTCGATTATAAGCCGCGCATAAACTTCAAGAAAATTTTTTTTTCATTTGAAAGAAAAAACTAGGTAAAAATACTAGCTAAAATGCTTAAAAAATTGGTTAATATATCAAAAAAACTTAAAAAACTACTTTAAAAATGCTAAAATGCTGAAATTAATCCAAAAAGTCTAAAAATTTCCAAAAATTCCAAACATCACAACCAATAGAAGCCGCCCTCGATTAAAACAGCTTGATTTTAATATAAGCCGCATCAAAAACAGCTTGATTTTAATATAAGCCGCATCGAAAACAGCTTGATTTTAATATAAGCCGCGGCTATTATTCGAAGAAGAAATACGGTATATAAATAATTACATTTTGTTATTTGTTGATGTTTGAATTCCTTAGAGATAAAAAAAATTGTGTTATTTAATCGGATTTGAAACGGATGAGGGAAAATCAGTTCATACGAGGTCACGGTTAAAGATGAATGAGTCCAACAAACCTGGCAAATTAACCAGTACCATAAAAAGACTTAAGAAAATAAAAAAATTTAAAAATAAGAAAAAAAAATTTTTTTTTTACTCCTCCCACTTCGACATCAAACGACGTTTTCCGCATGTTGGTTCAAATGTCCGATTTTTCTCCCTTTCTATCTCTCGAGTCGTAGACTTGGCAAAGGAGTTAAAGAGGTTATTTTAAGTTTAACACGAGCAGCAAATCCTTGGTACCAAATTGCTACATCTTTCTCTTTTTAGTTTCTCACCGCTCTGGTTTATTATATAGGTTCAATCATAGATCATTAATGGGAAAAAAATGAACAATTTCAAAGTTTTTCTTTTTTGCATCGACTCAAAGCCAATACTAATAGTCATTAGTTTTTTTTTCCTGAGGGTTGGAGTGATGAAAAATGACTTTATAAACTTTGAGCGGTTTGTAAAAAGGTTTTAAAAAGGTTTTGGTAGAGATAAAAATTAGGGAATATTTATTTCTGGACTGGTTTTCGATTTTTTTCTTTTTATTTTGATTTCCTGTCAACAAGTTTAGCGTCTGATTTGATAAATGACTGCACCTTGATGTGTTTTGTCATTAAAATTCTCAAGCTTCGGGACAAAAGTATTTTTTTTTTACTAGAAAAATCCAGGTTTCATCAGGATAATAAAATGAAATGCAAAAAAATTTAATGTTTTTGAGTTAAACGATATACCTGATAAAAAAAATCGTAAAATGTAAGAAACAGCAGTTAAAAGTCACAGGTCGAAACGACATGAAAACAACCTTTAAGCTTAGAATAAATTTTTTTTCTGCCTAGATTTACGTAATCTTGGATGAGGTGATTCGAGTCCAGGTTGTATATCTGCTGGTAAGGTTGTAAAATTTACCAATATAAAGAAAAATCTCCGTTTATTTTCATCATCCACATATGGTGAGCAACTATTTGGATGTATAATGTTCTAAAATTTAAAGTCAATGAAGAAATAAATTTTAATATCTAATAGAAAAAATATTATTTATAACGTCGACCGTCGTAAATTAGTGTCAGACAGACAGATTTATCGATCACGGGGAGAATTGTACTTCTAGACTTAACAAATCGAAGTGTCAATACAAATCAATGTAATTTGCTGAGAAGTAGTTCTCATTGATCAATGTCAGATGTTTTTCTGGACCAGTTTTCAATCAAGATACTGTAATTCATTATTGTAACAAATAAAAATGTAATTAATTGAATTTAATGTTTGTTGTTTCTTAGTTATGCAGAGATGAATAAAATTGTATTTGTTTATTGACTTGTTTGGGTTGTAAAGGCATTGTTTGTAAATTTACAGATTGAAACAATTATTAACAACCAGAATTCCCATTATTCTTGAAAAAAAAAATCATGTCAAAAATCACTGTCTCAGCACATTCTGTAAATCCGAAATTTTTGTTGGATTGAACGATATTTATCGATATTTTATCCGATGGGATAATATCGCACCTTAAAATTCATTGATATAATATAGAAGGGCCCGTGATTGTCAAGTTTTAATTCAATTATTAACTTTACAGAGAAGGAAAGGTGGGCTCATCAAAATACCTCGCTCGGGCTACCACTCGTAGTACAGTAGATTCCGGTTTCAGTAGCTGCATTCAAATTAAAACAAAGTTTTGTTTTGAAGGTTAGACGTCACTTATTCTCATTAAAACGGATTTAATGAAAACAGGTGACATTTAAAATTCAAAACTCAACTACAATTCAACTTTGTTTTAATATTTGAATGCAGCTATTACTTTTAATCGGGAGCAGTTTATTATAAACTCAAAGGTGGGACATTATTAACCCTTGTGTAATAAACTCAAAGGGACCATCGTTACGTGTTATATCTGGAATATTTTTACATAGCAATAGTTGTTCAGTAGCCGGGTTCACAAAGTGGTTATACAAACATACCGTAGTCTGTTCAAGGCGATTTTGTATGCAAATAACTAAAATAAAATGGCAGACCAGTGAGATAGATTGAGAAAATAACGACTAGTGCTACAATTGTGTAAATGATGTGTGTAACTGAGATTATACTCTAAATTTACAAATTTTGAATCGAATGTTTCGTTTATGCCATCAACACGTGTTTAAAAGCACTTTACATATCTCCCAGAGCCTCCAGTCATCATTTTCTCCATCTATTTCATTTTACTCATTTACATGCAAATTGCCCTTTAAACTGTGTTTATGTGTAAATAGTTTGTGAAGTCACCTAGAAAGAATCCAACTAAACAATTTAAAAAATTTTTCTTATCAAGAGCTTCGTTGTAATGAGGATCGACCTCGACCTGTACGATTCGCATAATTGAACTAAAATGTTCTCATCTCAATATGTCCCACCGGAATCCATTATATTTTATTTATTTATTTATGTATTTATTTATTCATTCATTCATTCATTTATCTATTTATTTGATTTTTTTATTTTTTTATTAGGCATCTTCAGGAAAATGACGTCGGCTCTGCGAACGACGACGAGAGTTGTAACAGTGACTGTTCGACGACACATTATATCACGATGACCAGTGAAGACTTATTACAACCTGGCCATGTAGTTAAAGAGCGATGGAAAGTGGTTAGTATTTCCAGTATTGGAGAGGATATACAGTAGGTAGAGTGGAAATGATGATTGTAAATCCTCGTTGAGTTAACCGAAGGGTTTAAAGTGTGGTTTCCTTTCCCGTACGACGAATTATTTATGATGGAGCGAAATCCGTTGAGTCCTGACGTACCGAAACGTGAACAACTCTTTAATCCAGACAAACTCTTTGTCTCGCCTATGCAAATCGATATTAAATGCTCACGCTGTTTTTCGGATTCTGGCTTTTGTCCGGATTCGAGGCGAATTTACTATTCTTTTATTGGCTTTTCTTGATGCATCGTAAGAAATTTCATCGTTTTTGCCCAATCGTTGGTAATGCCACTTGCAGAAACTACTGAATTCAAAATTCCTTTACTTTACAAAACGAGAAATGAGATCTAAGCAAATACAAATAAATAAAATAAATAAATAAATAAATAAATAAATAGATAAATGAATATCGAGAGAAAGAGAGAGAGAATTTTAGGTGAGACACGTTTGGATTTATATTTAGCTACTCTTCTACTAATAAATCAAGGTTGATTTAGCACCACCACCCGGACCGGTTCCAAGTGTAGAAAATTACTCGAATTTAGGAAGGTGTTAAGTGCACTACTATTAAACATTCACCAGGAAGTCGTTCGAGGGATATTTTTAATAATTTCATTTTAAAACTCTAGTCCAAAAATCCCATTTATATTTTAATCCTTCCCAACATTTAAAATATCAAATGTTTCTTTTTGATCTCGCGTTCTCGCGGCTTTTAGTAAAACCGACTGAACTAAACAGTAAACTGTTAATTGGATTAGTCATTTGATGTGATTAGCATTTTTCCGATCGATGCTAAGTTTTAAAATTTTAGTGTAAACAATGTGGTTGTACTATAATTGTATTAATTTCGATTTCTTCGAGCAATATTTTATACTGCAAGTCTGCAACATCCTGGCGTCGACGACTCAAATTCGCCCTAATAAACTCTGACTTACCTGTAGGTTGGCAGTTTGCCATGCTGCAGTCAACAACACTAAAATCCTAATATCTACAACTTCTCCACCCACTAAGCCCCCTCCTTGCAAACACACTATGCCAAATTAACGTTACTGCCATCCAATCTTAGCAATCGGATTAAATTCTTAGTTTGAATGTGCAGTTTCACAACGTGTAAACAATCTATAAACAACTTTTTACACAGTAAATATTTTTTACTGACAGTTTCGTATGTATTGTATATCTATTTTTTTTAAATAAATTTATTTTTGCATTGAAACTCACGTACAGTCTGTAGAAAAAGTTAAGATTTACTCACTCTATGCTTCGAAACTCGTTTCTTAACGCCACTTTCCAAAGCCGCAGTTTCAAATAATGGGAAAAACCTTTAAGCATCTTAAAGCCCAACATTTTGTCTATTATCCACGTAGAAATCAAATTTCCACCACAATAGTCTTTGTGAGAGATCAGGATAGAAAATTGAGTGTGGTGTCTGAAAGATTTCTAATGCGATACCGTAGATCGGGGATGCTTTGGCCCAATTTTACTTTTAAAAAAAATCACAAAAAGTATCAGAAAATTGCAAAATTTCCAAAAATCTTCAAAAAATCCTTCAAACTCTCACAAACTCGTTCAAAATCTTCAAAAAAATCATTCAAAATGTTCTAAAAATTGTTCAAAATCATCACAAAATCATTGGAAATCCTCAAAAATTGTTCCATCATAAAATTCCTGGATCCGCCCATGCATCTTGAAGGTTTCATTTTAGAAACTGAGAGAGTAACACATTAGGAGCAAAGTTACTATCACCAGGTAAAGTATTCTCGTTCTACGGCACGGTAATGAAAACTTTGTGTGTATAAGCGATTAAATCTGACACAATTTATTGTTCATTATAGATTTTTTTGTTAAGTTTTATTTTAGGATCAGTATTATAGTGATACGTAATATTCTCCATTGGTAATGCTTTGTTTTGGTTTATGTTTGTGTCATTTATGTTGTTCGATTTAATATCGATTCGTTGTATATAAAATTGAGAAAGAAAGATTAATAGACCGTGTTTTATTTGTTATTATTACGATAAAAACACGATAAATGTCATGGTTTTTCCTCTAATTTTTGACATTAACATTTTCACGTTTCATAAATCCAGTTTGACGTTTTAATTTTTCTGGCATTTTAGCCCATTTGAGGTAATTGATTTACCTCTGTGGTTTCAATCAGTCGACGGCAACAGCTGACGTTTTATACCGTGTAATAAAGCAGAAAAAAGAAGGGAAAAATTGAATTGGGTGACGTTTAGAGGTGAGTTTCGCTAGGTTTTGGTTGCGCAAACGAGATTTACTTAAACCAGAAAACGGTCAAGATAAAAATCAAGCCGTAAAATTATAAATAGCTGAACCCATTAGGTAATTCTTCAGTGTACTGTTTGTTTGCGTCATTCCGAATTGCAAATGGTATAGTAAGAAGAAACCGAATAAATTTATAATGTAACTTTATACGAGCAAAACTTCCTTCTTTACTCGAGTTGATTGGTTGTTGTAATGGTACGGAGGTCACTGCGTACTCGTACGTTTCAAGTTTCGAGGGAATTCGAACAAAAATCAAAATTCTGACATGTGAGGCGTTTTACAAAGTTGACGGTACCCTCGAGATGCCCAGTTCCCTCGGAACGCGAACTCATTTCCACTGTTCACGCCCAAAAATACGAGAAAATCCATTCTTATGAGTGTTTGTTGTGATTTCTAGATAAAAACAAACATTTTAAGTTTAAATTTGTTTCTAAACCAACAATATGTATTCAATTGTTGTCTCAAATTCAACACTAAATCTACTCCTATTGTTATCTCAATCTCAACAATACACTCCCGTTACAACAATGAAATTCATAAAGCTGCATTCTCATTGTTGCATTTACAACTCCATTGTTGCCAAAACGCTAATAATAAAAACAATAAAAACAATCCACTACTCTCATCGTTGTATCAAAATAAACAATAAAAACAACTATATAATACTCCCATTGCTCCCTCAAAGCTAGTAATAAAAATCAACAATACACTACTCTTATTGCTGTATCAATATAGTTGTTTTTTATTGTTTGGTTTGATACAACAATGAAAATACTGTATTGTTTATTTTTATTATTTGGTTTGAATTCCCATTGCTGCCTCAAACCTAATACTAAAAATCAACAATACAGTACACTCAATGTTATATCAAACCAAACAATAAAAAAACAACTATATAAACTTCCATTGTTATCTCAAATCAAAAAATAAAAATCAACAATTGATGTTTCTTATTTTCATTGCCACCTCAACCCAACAATAAAAAAACAACAAAACATACCCATTGTTATCTCAAACTCAACACTACATATCAACAATTTACACGCGCATTGTTATTTCTTACTTTCATTGCTGCCTGAACCCAACAATAAAAAAACAACAAAAAACATACTCTCATTGTTATCTGAAACTCAACAACAGTTTCGCACTTTCATCGTTGCCTCAAACCCAACAATAAAAAAAAAATCAACAAGACATACTCACTGTTGTCTCAACCCAACCAACCATCCATTCGTATTAATTACCTGCAATATGGACTCAAGAACCTACAGGGCCATTTAGAGTGCACCATCAAAGAATTAACCATCACTTCCCTGCACAGAAATTCCAATGGATCCATCACGTAGTCCAACACGTTCTTCTCCGTAAACTCAATCATTCTCGAAAACTAACGAGTTCGCAATCTTTTCACAGATCCACACACATGGCGCACTCACAAAACTCGATTCGAGTGTGCGGTCGAACCGAATGGCACTGGGTGAATCCCATGTGCCAATTAAAAATACTCATCACTCGCTACACAATCAATTCACTGGAAACGAAATCGACCGATTGCGACTTCCTACATAACATATAGTGCACAATCACGGGGACTACTATTACCTTATGCCTCGTCTCACCTGGTCACGCGCCACGTAATTGACAGGCACAAAACCCTCCAATCTGTGAGTGTGGGTTCGCGTGGTTTTCCAACAGGGTTACTTAATGAGGGTATTACGCCTTGCTTGATAATCTGGGTGGAACGAGGGGCGGTTCGTATCCGAAATAATAAATATCGGGTATCGAAGGTATTATCAAGGGGTCGATAGCTTTTTATGGGGATGAGAGGTTTGGGTTAGGGGTTAGTCATCGTTTAATTTATGTGTGTGAATTAAAGTGCATCAAAGTAAATATGTGAGTAATGTTTTTTTTGGTTTTGATTAAAAAAAGTAAATTAAACTGATGGGTTTTACTCAGGGGGCCTGATATTTGGAAAATTTGTCCACGAGATTTTAAGATTTAAAAAAAAAATGTAGATTTTTCAGAGATTTAAAAAAAAAATGTAGATTTTCAGAGATTTTTAAAAAAAAATGTAGATTTTCAGACATTTTTAAAAAATTTTGTAAAGATTTTCAGAGATTTTATATGGATTTTAAAAGATTTTGTGAAGATTTTCAGAGATTTTAAAAAAAATTTGTATAGATTTTCAGATTTAAAAAAAAATGTGTAAAGATTTACAGAGATTTTTATATGGATTTTGAAGGATTTCTGGGATTTTTGAAAGATTTTGTTAAAATTTTCAGAGATTTTATATAGATTTTAAAAGATTTTTGGGATTTTTAAAAGAATTTCTGGGATTTTGAAATAGTTTAAGAATAATTTTAATGATTTCGTAATTAAAGATTTGGGATTTTCATGGATTTTTGGAGCCCATTAAAGAGATTTTCATGAGTGTCGGTCCCCTTGGTTTTACTAGATACATATGATAACCTGACAGGATTTTTTTTGAAGATGTTCTTGTTTTTGTTAATTGTTGAGTACAGTTGTTCATTGTTGTTGTCTTACAGAATAATCCTAAAAACAACTCCATGTCGTATAGTTCTTGAGTAATATCATGGTCGTATTAAAACAGTTGGGGGTAGAATGGTGTTTTGTGAGTGTTGTCTGAAGTTATTGAAGGATCGTTAGGAAGTCTTATAGACTGTTTTGTGCATGCTGGGAACTGCCGAAAGGCATGTTATCGTGTGTCATGTACTCGTAATTCACGTCGGATGTGAATTAAAGGGGAAAGATGTCACTTCCGGTTATGGGTTGTGGTAAAACTGCGACTAGACGACGGTATATTAAATATTAAATATTCTAATATGAAATTCTAAAACAATATTCTTAAAAATTATAAAAAAACATAAAATAAAAAACAAAAAAATAATTATTTTTTAAAATAACATTTTAAAAAAGTCACATTTTATACTAACTCTTAGAAATCCTAAGAAATCTTAAGAACTCTAAGCCATTAATAAATAAACTACTCGATATTGCCCATTGAAATCAATCAGAAGTTTATTTTTGAACGCAGATAGAATTTTTTCTTGTATTACATAAAATAAAATAAAATAAAATTTAAAAAATTTAAAAAAATATATAAAAATGCAGTACCTAATTAATTTTTTTTCAGTAAGTTACGAGGATTTTATCCCCCTTCCCTCTCCCCTCCATTCGGGAGGGTTGGGTATAATTGTTTTCTCAATATTTTACTGTTTCTTTGTCATTTAATCAATTGAAAAATCAATAACTAAAATACAACAAACCCTTTAAAAATTAAATTATTATTTCCATGTATCGCTCCCTACCAAACTCCGACGGTTACATCTGACCAGGAAGTAAGCTCGTTACAATTATCCTTTTCATTTCTGGTCCGTAATAATTGGGGATTGTGGCTTTGTTATTTTTCCTCTTCAATAGAGTGGACACTGGACACTCGTTTCAAAAACAGACAACCGCAGCTTTTAGTTTTGTGTAAATATGATTTGAAAAAAAAAAGAAAGGGAGTGTTTAAATCGATTAAAAATACTTTTATCGATGTAAGGACGATGGTTTTAAGCGACCCAAATTTCATCAGCGAAGGGCTCAGCTGCCACTGAAAGCCCATTTAGTCTTAAATGGTTTGGTATCGATGTGAGTGACAAGTGTCAACAGATCGGTGGTAAGCGTTAGATAAGTTGCAATGACATTTTAACCGTTGCAAAACTTTACGGAAGTGAAAATGTGTCGTAAGGTCGTTCATGAATTACAAAACCAGGCGCGATACCTTCAAAATGGCGCCCACTTGTCACTTATTAAAATTTTGGCATCCAGACTGAAAAAATTCACTTTTTTCCCCACTCAATTTCTAATTTTAAACAATTAACCCTTTTTTAGCGTCCTTAGACTCTCAGTACACTTAAAACAATAAATAAAAACAACAAACCCCTAAAAAACCACATTTAAATTCGACAATCATCGGTATATTTATCCAGATGACCTTTCCCGAGCCGCGACACAACGCCACCTAGTATCGAATTTTTCAAAAAACCCAAATTTAAAGTTAAAATATAATTAAGATATTCCATCAAGCGCAGAATGATTACGTAACTCGATATTGTCAATCGAATTGACCCCATTAGACGCTTTCCTGCATTGCCTAAAAGCATTGCAGGGAAGCTTCTCTAGAATCACGCCAACAGATGACTCATAAACCCAACACGAGTTAGAAAATGTAGAGAATTGTTATTTTTAGTTATTTGTCGACAGTCTAGAGCAAAAATAGACACCGCTAACTGATAAATTCTTAAGTACACGTAACACCTTGTTAAATCACAGTTTTCTTAATCTTAATTAAACGCTCGTCTTCATTTAGATTACCTCGATCAAGATTGATTTTCATTTTCCTCTGATGAAACTTCATTTAAAACTCACATTACGTAAACTTACTCTCAAAATACCCTTAAAGGCTTACTCCAGGTACCAGTAAGTTCCAAATTTACACCTGCGACGGGTAAAAATGTAAACAATTTCCCTCTTTTTGTGTTTTTCTGTTTTTTTTTTTGACTTTCTCTTTGTGATCGAATTTTTCTAGCATGTAGCGTTAAATGCCTGACAAGCTATTTCGTGTCAATCAATACAAACATGAGTTGAAATAACACATTTGGCATTAAAACCCAATACGAAAAACTCGAATAAATTAAATTAAATCAAATTTCACATTGTTTCAACCTTAAAAATGTGTGTAAATTGTAGTTGTGGGTCGTTAAATTTTGAAATAATTCCACTGGATGTGTGAAATGATTCAACGAAGCACTTTAAATCATCGCATCGAACCGAATCTCGATATTGAATTTCTACAGCTATTTTAATTTCCTGTGAATAATAATAATAATAACCCAGACAAAAAAAAAATGAAAAAATCACGTGAAATTAGTGGAAATTTGAATAAAGTGGGTTAATGAAATATACGGGTCGAAATAAAAGGGGGAATTGGAAAAAACGAGGAGCAGAATGGAAGATTTGAGCGCAGGTTTCGAGTCTTAACGCTTCGTTTCTATTTATTCATACCCATGACCATGACTTATTTTTTCGAACTACGCTCCAATTTTTACCCCTGCTCTTTTACCTCGTGTATGATGTGTTTGTGAAACATTTTGGCTCGGTTACAATCGAGTGACTGCAGCTTCCAGTTCAGCTGTTCACAAGAAAATGGAGCATTTGGTCGAAACTCTATCTCAAAATTAACTTCACCTCAACGCTAAGGTAAAATGAGGTTGACTGGGCGAACATATCGAGGTTTTCGGTGTTTTAAAATACCGAGTGGTGTAATGTACTTAAATCTGATACGATCTTAATACAATATCCGTCCTAATTCAACGTAGCTGTTCATTTTCCTTACCTTCTGCAATGAAACTACGAAGAACTGATGTTAGCCATGTTTGCTCTGCAATTTTCCCAAGGTGCAGTTGACGCAGATAGCGCCATCTGTTAATGGTTTATTGAGGTTTTTATGGTTGTATATTTTTCCATAGTGAATAATGTGGAAAGACTATTTTTTATCACTTGTAATGTAAATATTGTAAGTTTATTTATTTTCTAAGTAATAAAAACGTGTTACGTATTTTTTTTTTTACATTTTTTTCTATTTATGTTTGAGGAAATAGAAATTGCGAAATAATGTTACTTTCACCAAGAATTAGTCAAATTTTGTTCAAATTTTATTTAAAACTTTGTGAAACAAGTTATTAAGAGTTTTATTTATGGAACTATATTTAGAAAATAATAAAAACTGATTATTATCTGAAGTTTTTTAGAAAAGTTACGACATTTGATGTCTAATTTGATATCATTAAAAATAATTATTTACCTACTTCATACAGTAATAACTCTATTTCATGCCAACTGACTCACTTAAACTCAAACTAACAAAATAGCGCAACTAAAATTCTCTTCAGCTCGTGATTCAGATAGATCCCAACTAAAAGATGCAACAAATTAGTCATCTGTAGAGATGATTCGACCCAAACACCATCACTCAATCGAAATAAAATGACACTTACCACTTCATTTTCACCAATTTCCAATCAAAACATCAAAACAATTGCAGGTCCGATGACTTCCTTCTACTTCTACCTCTACTTCTACTGCAATTCCAATCGCCGTATCATCAATGCCATCTTCTGCACACTACAGCAAGATCATCCTACGGATTAAAAGTTGTATCCGGTGTGACTAATTTGCAACTCGGCCGGCACATTTAATTCGGAGATCGAGCTAACAGGTAAGCTTCCAAGGCAAATACTATAAGCACCAGAGATGTCACGCTCTGACTCTTTTAGCCAGGAAGAAGAGGAGAGGGACCCGAAAAGGAACTTCTGCCGAGTCCAAGTCACTCAGAGGTAGAAAGGGAATTCCCAGATTCCGTTTAACATAAAACATCTGTCTTGGTTTTTTTTCTTCTTTACTTCAAAACATTTGTAAATTACTACTATTAAAGTTAAATTAACCTCATTGTGAAAAGACGTTTAAAAGTAAGTACTAACCCTTTTTAACAACCCCTCTTAACTCAAGTACATCCTTGAGAACGATATGGTCGGAGTTATTGGACCCTAAAGTTTGGACTTTCAACTTTTTTTTTTCATTTTTGGATTTTTGCCCAGAGTAAATTAAGCTAGGCATAAATGGATACAATAAAAAGACACTTTTCTTGTCTCTTTTTTAACCTTTAATGTTTTTTTCTTGGTAAATAGTGCATTACAGTTTAATAGTTTACAATATTTTTTGTAAGAGCTTTTGTAAACAAATGGGAAATAAAAAATATTATATAGAAATCGTTTTAAGAAGACTTTACAATCTTTTGTAATTGAAAAATAAGGTTAAATAAACAAAGTACACAATTACATTCCTGGAGAAAATGTACACGATTAGATGTATTTAAATCCTTTCGTTACAGTTATAAAGTAACAACTTAAATAAACAATGGGAATCTTGTGTATGATATGGGGTCAATGCTATGGACTCTTAGCTAAACTGAATGTAGGTTGATCAGTGTAGTTTTTGTTTTTCTTGCCGAAGAGCCAAGATAAAGTACTACCAATAAGTGGTCTGTCTGCAAATTCGTCTGTTGCAGCCACTAAAAAATAATTTAATTGCAGTTTAAATGTATTTTAAATTAATTTCATGATAACTAAACTTACAGTTGGTTTTTTTTGTTGTTGCTTTTTATTCCACAAATTTCTTCATTTTATAAAGATGGCCGAAACAAATTTCACATCATCTGAACACTAAAAGTAAATAGATATTTAGTACCATAGATATTTAAAATTCACTTGTCCTTTTCTTACCGCTCATCGATATAAATATACTGTACAACTACGTTGGGACGAAAAAATAACCCTTTGGTTGCAATACATCTTCGTCATCTTCGGAGCACTGATAGATTCTGTTGAGTCAACAGCTGTGTAAAAATAGATGAAATTACAAATAATTTTACTTTACGATATACGCTGAATAATTTACTAATTCAACACTAAGATTAGATCAATTCTTGTGCGCTTACGATACTAAGGTGAAATTACTAATTTAGGCTCATTTCCTTTAAGATTGCCAGAAATCGTGACGTTTAAATGAAGTGGTAAAAGAAATAACACCAATAGGCATTCGGATTATGCACCAAGTTACATAAAATGACTGTGTTCATCAAAAGATGGCGAGACTAGTCTAGTTATTTACGTCATTGTTGAATATGAGGGGGTTTGCACTGGTGCTTTTCTGCGTTACAAATTGATTTGAGCATGCGCAATAGCCTTATAGTAATAACTTCCGAGGGCAGAAATAGATGCAGTACAATATAATGCAATTTAGTATATTTGATACGTAGCTAGAGAGATTCAAATGTATCAATTGGTACTTTCGTTCGATTTTTTAATTATTTATTAAATAAAAAATACCGAAAAAGTAAATGTTCCATCTGCCCTCCATTGCAACTTGCAGCATGCACACATGTGTGAACCTAGCTTAAGAAGTTATGGTACCGTATGAGAAGGTTGTTAAATAAAGTTTTTTGTAAAATCAACTTGATTATATTTGCTTTCCATCAGGTTGTCAGGCAGCGTGATATTCGTATAAATTGTAGTTTTCAGCAGTTTACTTATTCTGTATTTTACAGTGCTGTAGACTGTAGAGCATACCAACACATTCCCGGGAATTAGTCGCATACTTGTTGTAATTCCCCAACAAATACTACGACTAATCTCCTCGTAGCAATGCAGACGCTTATTTGACAGCGATATCCACAGCTCAAGTATGCAGGAC
>JAQFZO010000671.1:0-21710 GCA_034695885.1 Geophilus flavus | reverse complement strand
TAATTTTTAGGAAGCTTTAAGCCAGGGGACCAAGGAACGATTTTGAAAAAATTTTGCCCCAAAGAAGAAAAATGTTTACAGGCGCTTTGTAAAGACATGCTGCGGCCATACGTTCCTGATTATAAGGGCCAAGTTGCCAACGAAGACGGAGAAAGTATCCTTTATTGAAATATTAAATTAAAAAAACATCGATGTGTGATTTTTGAGCGAATTGAAATCCTAAATTTGTTTGTCAGAATTTATTCGACTGCAGGATTTGCTAGGGGATTTTGATAATCCGTGTGTAATGGATTGCAAACTAGGCGTGAGAACGTATTTGGAAGAGGAATTGGCCAAAGCCAAAGAGAAGCCAAAGCTCAGGAAGGCATGATTGGACATTTTGTGATAATGAAATAAAATATTTATATATTTTTGTATTGATTTTTTCAGGATATGTACGATAAAATGATACAAGTAGACCCAAATGCGCCGACTCCCGAAGAGAATCTTGTGAAAGGTGTGACGAAACCACGGTATATGGTGTGGAGGGAAACAATTTCATCGACTGCGACGTTAGGATTTCGAATTGAGGGAATGAAGGTAAACAGTTCAGTGAGTTCGTTTGTTTATCATCGCCGTATTTATTTTTTTGTTTGAAATTGAAGCGCAATAGCTAAATTTGTTGCGTGGGTGTTGCAACATGTTTTCTTCTTATATTATGTTAGGTGGAAGGTGGAATTCTATTTTTTCCTTATCTATTGTCGTAATACGTGTAACGCACCTGTTGAATTGTTTTGTAGAGAAACTGAGTTCACGTGTTTATGGGTTTATTTTTTTGTGTGTATAAATTTTTAAAGGCAATTACCGTTACTCATCTGTATTTTTAAATATGTTTTGCAGAAAGGAAACGGAAAATCTAGTAAAGATTTCAAAACCACTAAGACTAAAGATCACGTTTTGACTGCATTCCGAGATTTTTTAAATGGCTATACAGGGACTGCTGTAAGATTTTTAGAATTAATCATAAATTTATTAAATTTATTATTAATTTTTTTTTTATTCAGGCAAAGTACGTACAAAGGTTAAAAGCAATTAGAGCCACACTGGAAGTTTCTGAATTTTTTCATAATTATGAAGTATATTTGAGTTTTCTACAGGTCGAACCTCGTTATAACGATTTAGTTCATTATAACGAAATATTCAAAAGTAACCGCTGAAAATGTGTTTTTTTTATGTTGGGAAGAGAAAATATTTCGAGTAACTAAGAAAAAATCGAAATTAATGATGAAAATTCAAAATGATAGGTCATAACATTTTTATAGCTTAGTAATCAACTTTTGAATTGATGTGTGTCTTAAAACGAGAGAAAACTGACTTCGTGCACGAAATACAGAGTATTCGTAATACAGAGGAATTCGATATAGCGGGATTCAGAATTCGTTATATCGATATTTTTTTGAATGGCTTTAATATGAATCCAACCAAACAAAATAAAAAGTTTGTTATATCGAGGAATTCGCGTTGTAAACGAGTTCGTTATAACAAGGTTCGACCTGAATTTTTAAATTATTATTGTCTAATTTTTTTATAATTTTATTTGGATAGCTCATTGGCAGTTCTCTTCTCTTCGTACATAATTATCAAAAAGCCAATGTATGGATGATCGATTTTGCCAAATCTCATCGTTTACCGGAAGGTGTCCACATCGATCATCGCAGTCCCTGGGTCGTCGGAAGTCACGAAGACGGATATTTGATTGGTATAGAAAATCTGATTGATCTCTTTGAAATTTTATCCGCTGAAGAAACACAACTCCAATAAGAAGAAAATATTTTTAAAAAAATGAAATTTTAAAGACAGGACTCTCTACTAATTGATTTTATATTCATTTATTTTACTCCTGTTGACTTCTGAAATATTTTTTTAAAAAAAAACATTGGACCAATAAATTTCAGTATAATTTACTAATGTTGACAAGGATTTGGATGACTAATTCTAAGACACTGTTATTACTAAAGCTAACTTTTTGAAACGATAAATGGCTGGTCCGGTTTGAAGTTTTACAAAATTTTCGAAATCTTTTTAAAAAAGCTTTGACTCGTTACATCAAAACTGTTAATCTAGAATTTACTTTAAAATTGTGAAATTGTTGAAAATGTTGTAAATTCTAGTGTACAAATTGAATTAACCATTAGTGCCTTCATATTTTATGTAATAGTTATTGTTTTTTTTTATACATAGAGTTGCCATCAAAAAATAAATTGGTTTTAAATTTTGAATATTTATGAAACCTGTGATTGAATCGATTTTATATTAGATTTTTGTTGTATAGTGTACAGAGAATATTTATTTGTCTTTATTTCAGTTAGAGTATACATGGTTTGAACAATTGATTCAGTCACATTCCACCGAGAATAATTTGATTTTAATTTTTTGACTGATAAAAATTTTTTTTTTGCTGACACTACTTTACTTTTTCTCTGCAGCACATTTTCTGTGGAATGTGCACGGTTTTAGGACAACTTCGATTTCATTTCTGTATGAGCGAAAGAAAAAGTTGTAACTCGAATTACTCATATAAAGTTGTTTTATTTTATACTATAGCATTTTTAACACATTTCATACATATCAAAAAATAAGATTTTATCTTAATAATCAATTTAAATATATAATATAATAACCATATAATATTTTTATAAAATCTTTTATTACGTAAGTAGGCAAAATTATTAAAGGCATCAAATAGGAAAAATCATTCGTGATATTCTAGGAATTTCTCATTTGATTTCTCATTTGAAAAATTCAATTTGAAAAATTTATCGACACATTTCCGAACAATCCACAGCTATTCTTTTACAATCAGTGTTGAATTTAGTATATTTACAACATCCCTTTTTCCTGGCCCCGCCTAGTAAACTCTTTGGAATCAAATTCAACAACGTTTTACATTTAAAAGAAATATCAGGCACACTATATTTTTTCCATTATACTTTTCACAGATAAGAGAATGTGGTGTCTTCTGATGACTTTGATTTGTGGTCGTTACTTTCATCAGACGGAATGTTTATGACAGTCGAGGATGTCGAGGTGTCGTTCGTTCCATTCGGTTCGCTTTGTTGTCGTCTCCACATGTCTTCGGTTTGTTGCAAATCGTACAAGAGTTCATCGATTTCTTGTTTCGCTGTTTTGTATTCGTTCTCTGGAGCCGTGAGCGGAGTTCCCACTTCGTTGATGTTTTCCAGATGACCGACGGATGGTTCTCGCCACGTGCGCATATCTCTGTAACTGCCAAAGTCGCTTTTTCGACGGGGATGCTGAACTTCGGATGGGATGTCGAGAACTGCTGAAAATCTCGAAGGTGTCGATAATAAATCACAACTTCTGCGACCGATGCTATCTCTGGTGGTGAGGTAACCGGAAGTGGTTAACTGAGTTTGTGAATCGGAATCCCAAAGACTGTTTTTCCGCGAAATTTGTCGAATTGTTTCGGTCAATGCTTCTAATACACTCGATCGGCAACTTCTCGTGTCGCTGTCTTCCTGATCCTCTTCTCCTAAATCTCCGAATGCGAGCGCTTTTGCCAAGTGAATTATGAAACCCATTGTGTTGGTGTTTGCCTCGTACTGCATCGTGTAGATATCTTCCTTGGGCTTTTTTGACTTGTATAATTGAGAATCACTGGAGCTGCGATTGACTTCTAATATAGATGATCGCCACAAGAGAGGCATACTTTGAGTACGTTTCAGCTTTTTGCGACGCTTTCCCTGTAAAACCAAATAAAAATATATTTGTTACAACTGAGATCTCTAAACCAATGTCTGGAACTACGAAAGTATTAATAGGGCTGGGACTTTAATCGATTAATCAAGCGATTAAAGTTTTAACCGATTAATCGAATCTGTAGAAAATCGACGAAAATCGATAGAAAACGGCAAAAATTAACGAAAATTGATGGAAACTGATTTGCCGGCGATTTCTGTTAAACTACCCCTGATTTTAATCGATTTTCCCTTAAAATTTGACTTTAATTTCTTAAATTTTGCCCAATTTGACCATTCATTTTTTGGAATTTTTAATATTTTTAATCAACTTTTTCTAGCCAATTAAATTGTTGATTAAAAATCGATTAATCAGTCGATTACTCGATTAAAATATCGTGATTAATCAACCAAAAATTTTAATCGAGTCCCAGCCCTAGAAAACATGTAAAATGATCGGGATTCAAAATAGTTAAACAATTTTTTCCCTCAAAATGAAAAAAAATGTTGTTGCTGCCCTTTTGGCTGCCCCCGTATCATGCTTTATCCGCCATACCTCCTCGCATGCTCTGTGCTCTCCATCATAACTCGCCCCTGCACATACAAGTTAGACATTTCTCCTCCCCTTGTCAAATGACCTTAAACCGATTGACCTCAACCACTTACGTGGTCATGACAGTAGAAATTATGAAGGTATTGTAAGTTTAATTTTGTATTGCTTTGCAATATTTCTTTCTTTCTTTCTATTTTATGTATTGTATGTAAATTAGCTTACGTGAATAGCTTTTATAGATTGATTATTCATCGACCGAACAAATTCCTCCATTTCTTTCGATATAAGTCTTTTGGTTTGACGGAATCCTTTGCCAACTGATTTATTGATTCGTTGTATCGGTTTGGATTTCAAAGCTTTGCTGATAAAATTGAACATCATCGCTAAATATCCCAATCCAAAAATTATCCAAAAAGTCATTCCAACTTGATACATCCATCGATGATCCAGATCAAGGTCATCGCTTGCTAAAACCCAAACAAAATTTATGAGCAAAAGATGAAATGAAAAGATAAAAAAATAGACAAAATAACTTTAAAAAATAAACATACTTCCTGCAACAAAATCTCCAAATCCGATGGTCGTAAGCGTTATAAAAGCGAAATAAAAACTTTGCAAATACGTCCAATCCGTTTCGAGAAACGTGAATGCAATTGCGGGTAAAAAAAGGAAAACAACCATTCCAGGTATGAGATACAAAAAAGTATTGAATATCAAAGCTTGGGTTGCACTGAAGTGTTTACGTTTACTCCTCTCGTGAATTGCCAATAAAGGCACACTGAAGAAGTTTCCAAAATTGGCAATTAAAATACCAGTCATCGGCACTCCAAACAAGGCATAAAAAATACAAAATATCTGCCCTCCCGGAGATATTGGTGCCAAATGTCCGTATCCTGCATGAGCGAATAGAATTGAAAATCGACATAAATAAAAATAAAAACACCAATAAAACCCTATTACCTATTGTCGTGATGACAGTCAACGAAAAGAAAAAGCCATCGTAAAAATGCCAATTTCTTGTGTAGACAACAGTTTTATTAGTTGCGCTTGTATCGGTGGCGATTAGATAGAGACCGCGGGCTAAATGCAAAGTTTCGTCAAACGTCATGTTGTCGTGACGAGCGCCTAGCCAAAAATCTGCGCGATGTAATAAAAATAATTACAAAACGATAAAAAAAATTAACGATTGAACATTGAACTTTACCTTCCACCTCTCCTTTGATGTCTCGCATGAGAGGCTCAGTTGATTCTGCCGATCCATTCTCAAAATATAGAAAAACGACACTGCCAATGGCCAAATAAAAAATGAAGGCTAGCAATAAAAGAAAACACTCTTTCTTGTTCATCTTTGCGCTTCATGATCACTTCGACGTTCTCATCTGAAAATTAAAGCAAAAAAAAATAGATGGAATTATTAGATTGAATCAAAATGAGTTTATTTATATTTATTAGGAGCAACAACGTATTTGCTTTGAGTGGCGTATATTGCAACTTTTGTAGTAACTTTGTTTGATGTTTATCAACTGCCACCTGTTGCGAGGATCATCAACATCACAAATGTTGCTATTGATAGTTTTATTCCACTAAATTTAGATGACTGCATGATATGACCCAGATGGAATTCTATGTCGGTTTTGTAAGATGGAATTAAGCTGGACAATTATAGAAAATAATGTGGCGTTAGAAAGTCTGTTAAAATCCGTATCCGGATTAAAGATTGCTCGATTCATGCAAAGACCGTATTTAATTAAGGGATAAAAAAATTATTTTTAAAGATGAAAGTAAACAAGGAAGCATCTACCATAAATCATTGAAGATGATTGGATTGTATAAACTGCGTATCAAGATTTATTAGGGAGTAAAGGATTACAGCCTCATCCCGTGTGACCACGTATCCTCATCATCATGAACATCTATTTCCTTTTTTATGTCATTTGAACTTTTGATTGCATTGTGTAAAGGCGAATGCGGCATTTAATTTGAATATAGTGACTCTAATTACATTAAAATTGCCTAACCAAACCATAACTAATAGATAACTTACCCAATATCTCGGAAGAACCTTGTGTGAGCAAACAGAGGCGGGTAATGCTGATTATTGCAAACTATGCAACCTTGAAAATATGCTTATTATGCATGCACATTATAAACAATCAAGTTTAAACGCCTTAATGGCTTTTTCCTTCTTAATCACAAAGCAAATCTGATGCATCTAATGGAAATAAAAATAGTAAAGGCGATTAAAAATTAATTATTATGTTTGCTCATCAAACAAATTCGAGAAAGAATTACAGGTGCGTACTATCTGCAGTATCTTTACTTAATAAATACAGCAATTACGCAAAACTCTTTCTCTTATGGTGTTGTAATCGTTTGGGATTGACAAGACTGAAATACCCAAACATTCCAGATTCTTACATGAATGGTTATTACTTAGTCCAAATGTCAAAAGGTTTGAGCAATAACTTTGAATTCTAATTGGGTGTGATAACATTGAACTCTCACCTTTTATCTAACTTTGAAATCAGAGAAATGTGTAAATAAAATAACTTTGCTCGAATTGGTAGTCACGAAGTGATTTTCGGTTTTTGGGTGTGTTACGAGTCACACAAATCATTCTGCTACATATCAAGGATAAATACACACTTTTTTTGTTTTGAATGTTTGATCTGCCTATTGGATCTCGGCATCTTAAGTGCCCTGCTCTCATCATTTATGCATTTCCTGCTTTAAATCGCCATTTAAAAAATTGGTGAAATTAATAGTTATGTTTGCAACTAATACGAACGTAGGAAGCATGAATCTGGAATTGGAAAAGGAATGTAGCAATGCCACTTAATTGCTTACAGATAGCCAGACACAGGCATCAGAGAGTACCGGACATGGGTAGTGAATAAAATATTTCAGTATTTAGAATTCAGTGCAAATTGGCACATACCAAGCGACCGAAACAGGTTTAATTAGACGGACATTATGCTTTAAACATTCTCAGGTCGGCAAAACATGGTCCCCAACACCCACAATCAACAGATCTTGCATCACAAACGAAATCCACAAGGACATGTATACAAGAAGTATCTTATATAATCACAAAAGATTGTAAAGATTTTAATTAAACAAATCTAATTGTCGCATCTGGGCATTTTTATGCTTATTTTTATCGTTTTACACTTCAGTAACGTTTTAGAACTGTAGAAACGTATTGTGCACATTAAATATCAACTGATGCACGCTGGTGAGTGTGTGTTTGCAAGGAAGGAAGAATGTTCGCGAGTTGATAAGAGCGCGTTAGGGGAAGAAGGTTTGTAGACATCACTAATTGGACATGATTGAAGAGGGGCAAAATATTCGTTTGCAAATGGGACGACGGATCACGTGGAACTGCATTGACTATTGCGTACAGGATGTGCTGGTGTGATAAAAGAGAAATTTAAGTTGTGTCTCCTTTCCTTTGTCAGTCAATCTGATTTTTTCAAGATGGTTGATTTAATATTTTCATGCATGAGCGACAAAATGAGTCATCTCAAATTCTCATAATGGCTTTAAAGAAGACCTGTCAAACTTTATTACTGTTATCATTCTTGGTGTTATGCTTCTAGGATTGTGACATACGTGCATGGGATGGGAGAATACTTAAATCATTAATACGTTATTACGTTATTAGTTGTTGTTTGTTTATATGTTGATTACTGCGAATGTTTATCTTAATCTTTTTTCCCGATGTCTGTTTTCAGATATTGCAACATAGAAATAATGGGAGTGTGAGTTAAAATTTCGGAAGAGTGTAATGACATCATTGTAGATTCATGTTTAATCAACTAGGGGATGTGAAGAGATGAAATAATTAAATGTAATGAGATAATTGTGTTAACAGCCGTAAAAATGATTTTTGAAAAAAGAATTATAAATGAGCATGCGCAACTGTAGCCAAAAATAGTTTCTTGTAATTGATAATTAATACATTAAGATTAGAAGATGTTAAAATGATGTGTGAAATAAGAATTTCATTTAAAAGTCTTGTGTAAATATAAGAAAAAATTGAAATATAAGATGAGTGAAAATGAGAACGCAGCTAAACAAGTCAACAAGGCGGCAACATGATCGAAATTTCCAGCGAGCTAAAGAGCAACAGGTATTTCGGTTCTTATTCATGGCTAAAATATTGTTAGATACCAATAAAAATTTACGAAAATAATATTTTCTTACTTTTGACTGTTACATAACACTTTTTTTTGACTTTCAATAAAGTTTTGTAAAAGTTTTAACTCTCGAAATTACTTCTGCATTTATCGAATAAATTTTATTTAAAGTTATTTACTTTAGATTTTTATCACATCATTATCATATTTAAAAAAAAAATTTAAAAATTCTTTTTTCTTACCGATACTGTACCGCAGTCTTAAACTCGCAGATATAAAAAATCAACAAGTGAGAATTACAATTAGAAAATAAAAAAATAAAAACTTTTGAGTGCCGTTTGAATGGTCCGACGTATGGTGAACCAGAAGCAATAAGAAGAACTGCAAAAGTGTCACATTTGGAATTTATGATCGCTTTTTAATTTGCATCGTCTGCTCACCACGAAAGTAGTGGCATCTGACGTCTTCTGCTCTTCATGTTTTATCCATTTCCGGAGGAAGTAGGAGGCGGAGCCAAACACCGCGAAAGGCTTAGGAAATTCAGAAAACAAGTATGTGGTTCAATTTTTTCAATTTATTAAGTTATTTGTGTTGTATATCGTTGTTTAATGACTAAATCATTCGTAGAATGCATTGTGTAATGTGGTACAATAACTGCGTAATTTATAGGTTAGAAGGTTTCATTTACTAATAAAGTTCAAAACTTCTATGAAAAATGCGCGCCGAAATTACAGGGCAGTCGGTAACTTCAATAGCGGTTATTTTTCCTGTCCAGTGTTAATAATCACATCCTCAATCTAGTGTATAGCATTGATAGAGTCGAGCGATTTGGAAATTTGTCAACTATAGGCTAATCAAGTGGAAACACAAGAGTTTATGGGATTTTAAAATCTTACAAGAGGGTAAACCCGAGTTAAGCTTGGGATTTAAATTAATCCAAATGTCATGGGTTCTTAGTTACATCAGAATCTGGTTAATCTCATTATATGATTTAATGCAATTAGAGTAATAAATGTTCACATGAATGAATGAAAAGTGTATAAACAAAAATAAAATTATTTTCTTTACCAGGTTGAAAACTTTAAAAATATCGAATTTGAATTTTATGAGTGTTCAAACAAGTTTGAATGATTCTTAGATTTAAATCTTTACTAAAGTTGTCGACAGCAGTTATGATACCAGTAGTACAAGCGGGGTACGTTTAATCAGCCACTGGCATTTTTAATTTTAAGACCTCAAAATAAAAATTTTGCTACAAAAATTTTAAAATACTGAATTTTTTTATAGACAAATAATTGTGGATAGAAGAAAACACTCAGTAATGGCAGCAGAGAGAAACAAACAACCGATTCTAGACGTTTTGGTCAAACTCTTGGATAGGAAAAAACCACTTTTCGCTTTGGAAATCGCTTCTGGCACGGGACAGCATGTTTCTTTCTTTGCGAAAACACTCACTAACGTCACATGGCAGCCGACAGAGGCCGAGCCGAGTTTGATGGATAGTATAGATGCCTATATCGATGAGAGTAAATCGAGTAACATACTAAGACCGAAAAATGTAGACGTCTCACAACCAGTTTCTAATTGGACTAACTGTAATTTCGAACCCAAGTCTTTTGATATTGTTTTATGTATTAACATGATTCACATCAGTCCCTATGCATGCACTGTCGGGCTCTTTAAAGCAGCTGGTTATTTGCTGAAACCGAAAGGTATGTTAATTACCTATGGTCCGTATGCCGTCGATGGGAAGTTGACGCCTGAGAGTAATGTTCAGTTTGATAAACATCTGAAAGCGATGAATAGTCAATTTGGCATCAGAGACGTTGACGATTTGTCCAAATTAGCTGATGATAATGGAATGTCGTTGGAAGTGATAGAAGATATGCCGGCTAATAACAAGACGTTAATCTTTAGGAAAAAGTAGAATGATTCAACGTCATGCATATTAAAGAAAGTAAACTATCATAATCAATAGTATGATCATAAATGTTCAAATGAAAAATGATAATAAAATTTGATGCATTGAATGAAACGTTTAATTGTCAATCGTTAAATTGGTACTGTCAAAAGTCACTTTGTGGATCAATTCCAATTAGTCACTTTATTCGCATTTATAAATATCAAACTACACTTGACACTTTAAAATATTAACATCAAATAAGAATAGAAAATAAGGAAATATCTACTATTTTTTATGGCCTAATTAGCATTCAGTTATCATAAAATACGGTTTCACGGTGTAGAAGAATAAGTAATTCAGAATTCGATTACAAATTCTAAGTTCTGTCTTAACATACCAGTGAAAACAATAAAATGATAAAAGTATTTATATAATATTTCGTTTAAAATTTGTACAAAGGCCAAATAATTAATAAAAATGATGGTAATAGTAATAATAAATTAAACATTAAATTAAATAATTTCCTTTACTTAATTGTTCCCAGAAAACAAAAAATTAGTACAAAACGTAAACATAATCAAACGGTTTCAAAATAAAGTAATAATAATATCAAGTAAATTGTCATATTATCAAAGTGTACTTTTTTTATTACACACATCACAGACTCGAACAGGTGTATCCCAGCCCCGTGAAGGAACCGGGCGAGTTGTGTTGGAACAGTTGCCACAAACACCTTCGCCACAAGCCCTGCAATGATGCTTGGCAATTTTAAGAGAAAACTCCACTTTGCAAATGTTACAACGGGTGATTTCGTGATCGGGAACCCAGTACGCAGGTCGTGCAGAATCTTTTATGTACACTAAAATTAATTTTAAAAAAATTTTAAAATGAAAATAAAATATATGAAGACAAAATCTCTATTTTCATATTTTCTCACCTAAAGGATAGTCAATAACAGAAACAACACTCCCTAGAGTGCTTTGAATCACTTCGGTGACTTTCCTTGCCATTAATTCCTGACCTTCGACTGGACTCGAATTACCTGCAGAATCTAAACATGGGGATGGATTGGATATTTCATCCACTACAGCAGAGTGATAAAATTGATATGTGCGTATTTTTATATCAAATTGTGCACCTTTGATCCGATTTTTACCTGTACTAACGAAACAGTCATCGCATACTCTTACTGGCGTGGTACCCCATCCTCTTTCAGGTACCAATTTCACTTTACTGGAACAATCTTCACAAAATCCTTGACCACAAGCTCTGCAGTGATGTTTACTTTCGATTTCTTCAAACTCTTTATGGCACTTGTGACAATGCTGTGTAGAAAGATAAAAAAAATTTACTTTCTAATCAAGATTTAACTATATTTTTACTAATTACAATGATTTGTGAATTCGGAATCCAGTAAGCTGGTGCAACTTGATCTGTAACCCAACTTGTCAACATTTTTGTTGGTTTAGCACTCACGCTGCTCACAGTGCTCGATAAATATGAAACTCCGTCGATAACTTTCCGAGCAGCATTGTGTGTTCCTTGTAACACTAAATTACCCTGAAAAGAAATATAAATATAAATAAAATAAACGCATTAATTAATTAAATAAAACTGGATGTTTAAAGCTTACATCAGGCCATACATGTTCAATCTCTGTTCGTACTACAGTTTCGACTGGATCTCTATTACCATACCAGAACTGACGGCTTCTATAAATGATGCCACACCGAGAACATTCCAAGACGTACCTAATAAAACGATAAAATTTAATTTCTTACCACCAAAACAATTTTTTTTATTTGTATTACCCAGACCAAGCGTATTTTGCCAAACCAAACCAAGTAGAATCCGAAGATGCAGACGTCTTCGGTACAACTATCACTTCTCGTCCTTCCTCGTAACATTTCTAGATTTTTTTAAATAAAAAAATTGAGTTTTTTTAAAGTTTATTTTAGAAATTTGCTCGGAAATTATAATTTACTTTGCAAGTGTAAATCCTATTCTCGTATTGATATTCGTATTTGCATTTCTCGGTACTCGCATGTGGGATTCCATCCTTATTGTGATTCATACTGTTGGTACATCGAGAACCGCAAGATAAGCATACGCACGAACAAGTAAAATATTGATCAGGAAACATATGGGGAATGGTTTTCTCTATATCTCCCGTAAACTTCTCATTCAAAATTTTAAGTGTGTAGAAGATAATAGAGAGTTGTCTTGGAGATCTGACCGTGGAATTGTCTAAATGTTTCGAAATGGCTGTCTGCAATTTTTGGAAGTTCGTAGGCGGTTTGCTGGTTTGAATCCCAACATATTCTATAGCGCTGAATGCATCGACGGAATAATTTAGCTCGTGGAATCTCTGTTTCAGTTGATCTTCCGCAGTTTTGCTGCCAACTAAAATATAAATCGTTTTAAATGGTGAGCTCTGACTTTAAAAAGAAATGAAATACTTTTTTTTAAGTAATCCGTGTGTTGTGTCTCGTGAAATATGAGAACAACGGGACCGAGTGATGATAAAGGCCCGTCTAAATTATATCGTTCTGAGGCCAGACGCAGCTCTTGAACAAAATGCCGCACATAGGCTGCTGAGGCATCGCCGAGAAATTGAAACAAATCACTGTGCAATCGTCCTGCCCGCGTTCGGTAAATGACCACGTCGGAAATAGCAAGGATCTATAAAAAAAACTTTTTTAAAAAAATAATCTCATCATTTAAAATAAAATTGAAAATACAAACCTTCAACAAAAGTCGTGTTCTTTTATTCTGATTTGTTGAAATACCAAGTAGACCTTCGGTATCAATCACAACAATTTTACGTGTTGAATCATAAGCTGCCCAAACTCCAATAGTATCGGACGTAGTGGAAGGTGAAGTATGAAATGCGTCTTCGCCGTCAAAAAAAGCATGATTTAATGTGTGTGATTTTCCTTCGCCAGTGTTGCCAAATATAGAAACAACTTTAACACTGGCATTCTCTCCAGCTCCCAGCTGTTTAATAAAATCATCTTCATTGTCAATCTGTTTGAAACAAACAGAAATTAAAATAAAATCATAATAAATTTTTTTTAAAAACAAAATAGACCAACATACTTGCATCACTTCATCATTATCAACTAGTAGAAAACTATTTATTTTTGAGGTTGTGGATGACATTGTATGATCTTGATTGAAAGGTGAAGAATCGATAATTGCCGCCGATGATGCAACGTCGGGAACCCGACTTTGAGACAGGGTATTTGTTAATGGATTTATAAAACTTTGAACATCTCCAGCAGCAATCGAAGAAAAGGAAGCCATGTCTGGCAAACTGCTGAACGCATCATCTAATTCGATCATGGATTTATCAGGTTGGTAAGGCACTCTAGTGTGCGATTTCTTCTTTTTGTGAGAATGAATCACACCATCGCAGTAATAACAGAGATTTTTGTTGCAATTTTCGCAGTGTAAATCCGCAAAGTTTCGTTCGGGGCATTCCCCTTGACACAATAACTCTGACGCTGGTGATTCCAGTCGAATTCGATCGTGAAATAAATATTTTGCAGTTTCGTGTAGAACACTTTCACATGCTTCGCATTGAAAAGACTCGCATTCGTGGCATCGATAGTGAGCGACTGGTTGAGGTCCACGACAGGCTAGGCGTTCTTGGCAGAAACGTAGAGTTGACCGAGTTTTAATCTTCTTATGAGTTAATTTACTTCCACTTCCAGGTACTCGGGGTTTATAACTCATGGGTTTAAAACTTAACGAGAACAGATGGAAACAAAGAGATTTGATTATGATAAGTAAAATTTACATATAATGTATTAGTTTCGTTACCCAGTATCTTGATGATGATTGAACCAGTCCTACACCATATACGAGCTTCTAAATAACGATGTTTAATGATGACTCATAAACAGATGAGATCTCAGCAATGGTACTTATGACGTGATGATGCTAGATAAGTTGAAGTTGATTATATTTCGGTAATAAACACGTTTATGTAAGGTTTGTTTTGAAGGTATTATTACGTTAGCATCGACTATCGATCGTTGTTTTATTGTTACCATTGCCGTTACAATGGCTAACTTGTTTACCTTCAGAGTTTTCGATTTGCCCTTGTAGGTGATGACAGTACCTTCCGGTTCGAGAACTTCCTGTCGTGACGTCGAATGCTCCAGAGGAAAAAAAGTCTTTTATTTTTTCTGAATAAACTATTCAAGTTTTGATAAATTTTAGCTATTAATATGGATGAAAATAAAGTAAACTGAGATTTCTTTTAGCTTTGCATTGCGTATCAGCTGTCAAAATATTTTATTTCGAGTTTTTTTTTAATTCGACGTTTCAATTTTCAACACCAGAGTGAGATTCATTTATGGACTTTGTATTCAATATGGCCACGTGCCATAAGAACTGGTGAGTAGGAATTTAACCGGTTTGTAATTTAGTACAATAAATTTAATTTTTATTAAAGATCTTTAACGGTAAAATGAAATATGTCATATGTAAAGAATTATAGAAATATTTCGAATTGAATGTGTCATTTAAAATTCAATTTATAAGAATTTGAAATGGACAAAGAATGCATTTTTATTTCCATACACTTATTCCACTGCCGGTATTGCATATTACTACAATAATTTCTTTGTGTTTCAGGAAAATGTTTTTCACATTATTTGTTACTGCTTTGCTAACTTCATCAGCATCTAGTGTCGACCGTAATAATTTTAAAACATGTTCTCAAAGCTCATTTTGCAAGTAAATACAATCATTCGATGTCTCATAAATGAGTCCTGATTCAATTATCACTTTTCAATTTCAGGCGAAACCGTGATTTACAACCTGGCCAGTCGCCATACGAGTTACAAATGAACTCGATAAAAATTAACCCGACCAATATCGAAGGGCATTTGGTGAACAAAAAGAATGGAGTTACATTTAAAATGCAAATTTTTGCCTTAGTTGACAGTACAGTGAGGTTGAGGATTGACGAATTAGAACCAATGTTTCCTCGATTTGAAGCTAAAGATGCATTAGTTGGAGAACCACAACAACAAAAGTAAAATAGAAATTTTTAGGTAATAGGAAAAGAAATTACCATGAGTTATTATACTTTACAGTCTTGCAGTTGAAAGTAAAGACACGAACAGTATAACATTGAAATTCGGCAATAACAAAATTGTAGTAACCGCCAAACCACTGAAAGTCGATTTATACACCAAAGATCAATTAGTTGTTAGCATGAATTCTCGAGGATTGATGAAATTCGAACATTACAGACCGAAACCTGAGAAGTATGTTTTTTAAAATTTCAATTGACTTGTTTACTGATGTATAAATCGTTGTGTTTAGGAAACCTGAGGGTGAAGAAGCAGATCAAAATAATGAAGATGATGAAAACGATGACGGCATGTGGGAAGAAACGTTTAAAAGTCACACCGACAGCAAACCAAGAGGTGGGACCGTGGTTTTATGTTATTGAATTTTTATTTATAAAAGTTTGTAATCACTATTTTAGGGCCATCATCTGTAGGAATGGATTTTTCATTCCCTGGATTTGAAGCAATATATGGAATTCCTGAACACGCCGATTCACTGGCATTAAGAAACACCAAGTAAAATTACGTGTATCAGGGTGGATCAAAAGTCTGGCGCTGGCCAAATGTTTTCTAAATGTATCAGGAAAAACAAATTGCAATTGGATTTAAAGCCCTAGAATCAAATTCTGATTTTGCAAAAAACCATGTGCAACAGACAAATCCTGTTTTTCTCAGAATTATTTTATATTAACGATTTAAAGTAACAACATGTTTTAGGCTAATTTCTAGATGCTCCACTACTTTCTTCCGCTCTAATCTTATCTTGGTTATCTATTATTCTTCTCGAGATAGAGAAGGATGACCTTGAAACCAAGGTCGTAGGTTAAATCCAAATGTGAGTGAACCACGCACCAGAGTTGTTCCACCCTGGATATAAAAATATGCAAAATAAATTTTTATTAAAATACTTTTGTTTTCCAGGGGCATAGATCCGTACAGACTATTTAATTTAGACGTATTTGAGTATGAGGTTGACAACAACATGGCTTTATATGTCTCAATCCCATTTGCTATTGCTCACAGGTAAACATTATGCAACTATTAAAAGTCTTGGAAGTAATGCTTATAATTTTGTAGTAAAACAAATACAGTAGGACTACTCTGGTTAAACGCCGCTGAAACGTGGGTGGACGTTGACTACGTATCAGAACAGGTATGAAAGCAATGCAATGAATCACTGCATGCTAGTGTTGGATGATGATGGATTAGTAGAGAATGATTTTTTTCAAAAATCAAGATTCATTTACGATTGAATCTCTTTTAAGAGAATGTTTTTTCGGAGAGATATTTACAAAGAATACAACATTTATTTCAATGTTTAAAAAGACAAAATACATCCTACATTTATGTCTGTGGTTCTTGTACAGCAATTTTTTGTTTTGTTTTTGTTAACAGCAAAATGTTATGTTGAGCATTGTTGACTTTGTGAAGGGTCAAACGAAGATTGCTCAAACGGACACGCATTGGTTCTCTGAAAGTGGCATTGTAGATGTGTTTTTTATGCTCGGCCCACAACCAGCCGACATATTCAAACAGTATTCAAGATTAACGGGAGTTACGCAATTACCGCCAGTAAGATATTTCGAAGAAAATAATAATAATAATAATAATATACCAACCTCAGACTACTCGATACTTTTTCCCAGTTATTTTCATTGGGTTATCATCACTCGAGATGGAACTTCAACGATGAAGAAGACGTGAAAAATGTCGATGCATCGTTTGATGAATTCGACATTCCCTACGATGTCATATGGCTTGACATCGAACACACTAACGACAAAAGGTTTAATTCATTGACATTAAAATTAATCAAATTTAATCTATTTATTTATTAATTCAGGTATTTCACATGGGATAAAATTAAATTCCCCAATCCACATTCGATGATTGCGAATTTAACTGCAAAAGGACGTAAAATGGTGGCCATCATCGATCCTCATATCAAAAGGGCACACGGATATTTTATTCACGAAGAGGCAACTTCTAAGGGCTATTACGTTAAGAATAAAGATGGGCACGATTATGAAGGTGACGAATTTAGTTTTGATTTATTTAATTAATTTAATTATACTAATTTTTAATTTTATTGCATTGTAGGCTGGTGCTGGCCTGGATCTTCTAGTTGGTTAGATTTTTTTAATCCGGAAGTTCGAGAATATTGGATGTCCAAATTTGCATTGGACCAATATGAAGGCTCTTCTTTATCACTCTTTATTTGGGATGACATGAATGAACCAGCAGTATTCAGTGGTCCCGAAGTGACCATGCCTAAAGACAATAAATTTTATGGTGATTTTGAACATAGAGATGTTCATAATATGTACGGCATGATGCTTGTTAGTATACAATTTATTTTATTTTACAATTTCCATTTTTTTAAAAGTATAATTCAATTCTGAAATGATTTGTTCATAGGTTATGTCAACTTTTGAAGGCCTCGTTCGCCGTTCTGGTGGAAAACATCGCCCTTTTGTGCTTTCTAGAGCCGGTTTCGCAGGATCCCAACGATATGGTACCTTATCTGAGTTTTCAGTGTTTACTGTTTAACAAAACTATAATTAAAATATAATTTTAGGTGCTATTTGGACTGGTGATAATATGGCGGAATGGAGTCATTTGAAGTTCACTACACCCATGTTGCTTTCAATGAGTATTGCGGGTGTCTCTTTTACCGGTTCAGACGTGGGAGGATTTTTCCGAAATCCCTCAGCCGAGTTGCTTGTGCGATATTACCAGGTATGGCACTAGGTCTGAATTGAATTAAATGGAGAATTATTAACAATTTTTATTTTGTTTTTAGGCCGGTGCTTTTCATCCATTTTTCCGAGCGCATTCTCATATTGATACATCACGTCGTGAGCCTTGGTTGTTTGATGAAGAATCACGCCTTTTGATAAGAGATGCCGTTAGACGGCGTTATGGTTTGCTACCATATTGGTACACCTTATTTTATGAAAACGAGAAAACTGGAATGCCAGTAATGAGACCTATGTGGGTTGAGTTTCCCAGAGATTCAGCAACTTTCAGAATGGATGACCAGTTTATGATTGGTAAAACTTTTTTATATATTTTAAATAAGTAAATGATATATTTTTTGAAATTTCTTTTAACAGGAAGTGCACTTCTAGTTCGACCAGTTGTCGAGTCTGGTGCGACGAAAGTGGATGCTTATTTCCCAGAAACAGATGATGTAATCACATTTTTAAAAAAATTCTAGTTGATTTTAAATTTTGTGGTATTTTTTGATGCAGATTTGGTACGATGCTGAGTTATATAATAAATTTGATGCTCCCGGTCATACGTCAATACCTGTCACTCCAAGCAAAGTAAGTAAAGATTGTGTTGTGTTAATGAAAGCTGTGTTATAGTACCGCTATTTTTCGTTTTAGATTCCATTTTTCCAAAGAGGTGGTACAATTATTCCCAGAAAAAACAGAATTCGTCGCGCGTCATCACTGGCTCAGGATGATCCATACTCATTAACTGTTGCTTTGGATAAAACCGTACATATTTTAATTTAATTTAATTTTTGTCTATAGTTTTTACACCAATTTTATTTATTTCAATAAATTAGGGTACACTTGCTAATGGAACTTTGTACATAGACGACGGATTTTCTTACGATTACAGAGACGGTGCTTTCATATTTTTGTCTCTTACATATGATGACGGTCAATTAAAATCAAGGTAAAGATTTACGATGTTTAAAAATTGTTTTTAATTTTTTTAAAATTCATTTGTTTTGTAGAAATTTGAATTTGAAGAAAATATTTAGGACGCGAGCGTGGCTAGAACGTTTAATAATTTTGGGATTGCAAAAGAAACCCAGCACCGTAGTATTAGAAAGTAAAAGTAAGTATGAAATTAGAAATGATGTTTATAAAATAATTTTTATAAATTTAAAAAATAAAAATTGTATTTCAGCTGTAGGTAGTAAAAAATTGGAGTTTGTCTATGTGGATCAGAAACAAGTTTTAGTCGTGAGAAAACCGACAGTGAACATGGGTGAAGACTGGGTAATGAAAATCAAGTGATGGTATTTGTTAAAAATGTCGCATTCCAGTTTCAATGTAAGTCAAATGGAGATTAACACGATTTCTAATCCTTAAGTAATTCTTGAAACGAAAAAATGTGGTTGTGAAATTAATTTTGTAGACATTTTATTTGAATGTCTACAAAAGGGGGTGTTATTGTATAATTTTCGTAAATGCTTTCGTTTTTGAAATTTTTAAGTAATTGGATTCAATTAAAAATGTTTTTTAAAAAAGCACCTAATTATTTACTTGATCGCGCACATCAGTGTGAAAATTGTAGTTGGAATTGTCATGTACTTTGTTCAGGAAAAATCTCCACGAATAAATACTTAACTGGATAATTATGTAAACATTTATTTCAAAACATGATCACATATTAACTAGTGACATCAGTTATTTTCGCTTTTTCAAATTGATAATATTCTGATAATCGTGATAACCACGACGTCCATGCTTGCTGACAAGTTTGACGATCCATTTCATGTACGTGACAAGCTTTCCCATTCGAATATGAGATTACAATGATACAGTGATCGATCTATTAATAATAAAATAAAAATTTATTGATAAAAATAAAGCTATTTTCAGCAAATAAATACTTGAAGTGAATCCGGATTGAAATTCCACGATCCTAAATATGCAGCTAATTGCACAGGATTATCGTACGTATGTTTTAATGTTGGTTTCGGTTTTTGAGACGTTTTCCATTCGATTAACACTGTTTTATTCCTGTAAAAAATGAAAATTAGTAAAGGTTTGCTTCACAAATACCTAGTAAACATACTCGAATTTGGCTACGCAATCTATGATTCCGACGTAATTTAAATAAGGATGAGTTAATTTCTTTTCTAGTGCCACGACATTACTTATTTTAGGGAAAACTGATGATACTGAATTCCAATGGCCTTCGATATTTTTTTCGATGTTCAGTTGGGATTCTGGAGTGCCACTTAATAAGTCATGGATTGTTTTATGAAGTGCGTGACCTGTTGCAAATGTTTCTGCAAATACAAGTAAGTTTTAAAACAGGATTAATTTTGCATTGATTTCAGTTACCTTTTGTGTATTGAGCAAATCCTTCTATGCCTAATTTTTTTATCATTTCATTCCTCCATCTTTCTAATACAGCTGCATTTTCGTCTGACATTGTTTTTTGGAGTATGGCAGTCACACTGGGTAATTTGGTGTTTCTTTCACTGTTTGTGTCTGATAATATTATTTTTGCCAAACTATTTAAATCTAGTTGAGTGTTTTCAGTGTCCAATGATAAAGGGAAAATTGGAGGTTTTCCAGATGGTATAATGGTGGGTAGTATTGGTTCATTTGAATTCGATTTTGTATTTTCGCGCGATTTTTGCCTAGTTGTTGTTTTCAACAAAGGTCCATATAAATCTTCGTTTTCCTTATTGAGTTTTTCTAACGAGGGTTTTTGTTGAGTCGTAGCTGCTTTGGAGCTACCTATTTTAGAACTGGCCTTTGTACAGTATAATTTAAAGAATAATCTTGAGCATTTAGAAGCCATTTTTAAGCACGACTCTGTATTAGTAGACACGACACTTGAAAGCGCTTGAAAGTGAAGTTTTTTTAGTTTGACCTCTCTTGTAGAGAAGCGCACTCTAGTGACAATTTTATCAAATGCGATGACGATGGTTATTTTGGTTATTTTGTATAGTTTTTCTATTTTTTTGTTATCTACTGGATTTTGATAATGCTTGATAATTATGGCCTAATCTAATCTTTTAAAATATAAAATCAGTATTTTTAAAAACAAGAGATAATCCAAAAAAAATTTTTCACGATCATTATATTGCAAGAATAAGAATTTTTATTTCACAACATTTCATTTATTTGTAGGAAAGATTAATCATTTCAGGTTTGTCTGCCCGGAGTTTCCAATATTGTTGTAACCTTTCCAACCACAGGTTCCAATAAGAAAGAAGGTTTCCCGTTTCGATACTGTGTACAGTTGCAAGCGAGTCTTTAGAATTCGATCTCGGGCAAACTAACAATACTTCATTTATCTAAATAAAATAAAAGTTATTAGATAAAGTTAATCATACTCGTCATCGCGAGATTTTATACTTCAGCCATTTTGTGCGTATCTGCATTCAAAGCCCCAGCATAAGCCGCTGCTCGAAGTGGCGCATCTTTCAATCTCCTCACGAGTGATAAATTATCATATGGTAATATTATTTCAATTAAAACCAGTTGGTTTCTAAAAATAGAAAAAAATTATAATATTTATTTACAAAAG